>JAQQZU010057884.1:0-19200 GCA_030068025.1 Parauchenoglanis punctatus | reverse complement strand
AAACAGAAAAGCACTATTTTCAGATCCGGAGTGGCCGCTGCGAGCTGCGGTCGCACCGCCATTACGTCATCAAACCCTAAATGAGTGAAAGAGTGGTTCGAAAGAGTGGCTATTTAGGTTACTGTAGCCTTCCTGTCAGCTCGAAGCAGTCTGGCAATTCTTATCTTTCCCCCTGCAGAACTGCTGCTCACTGGAGGTTTTTGTTTTCTGCACCACTCTATCGTTGACTACTGAGAGTAAGAACGCAACGATTCAACCAATTCACAATTCGATTCATGATACTGGGTTCACAATTTGAATTTGCCAGGATACTTTAAGAAAAAAAAAATTCTTTATTTCATTACCAAGAAGATGCAACACGTACTTTCCTATTCTTTATCAACTTGCAGATTCCATTTGTTATGAAAAAAAAAAAAATACTTTCGCTTCATTTTCTTAATAACCAGAAATAATTCTTCACAAACATTAGTAAGGTTGGAGTAAAATATAATGGCCTATTAACGAAGATATCCCTTTTAAAACGTCAACAAGCTTTTTCTTAAAAATTAAGCTTGGCACAAAAGCTCATTCCCATTTTAGATCTGCTTTATGCGTCATCAGAGCTGCGTTGCTTCCACCTGTGGTGCCATCACTCAGCAGTGTATTCACACTATAGTACGTTATTGTACTCTGCTGTCTGAATTACACAATTACAGCTAGGAAAAAAACTAAGATTAATCGTGGTTTTATCTATTCGAATTTGTAGCATGATTTCTGGATATATTATATTATATTCTGACATATTATATTGATATCTCAAGGAGTGAAAAGTGCAGGAGATCCTGAAATACTCAAACCAGCTTGGCTGGCATAAAAAACCACACCAGAGTTAACGTCAAATTCTGATATGATCTAGCTCTTGACCTGGATCCGCATCATTTTCCGCACTGCGCTACTTCTACCTGATGAGCTGGTTGGATAACTGTATGAACATGCAGGGGGGGGCAGATGTTCTGTTTGTGTCATTAGAACAATTTCGCTCTGTATTCTGTAATGACTAAACGCCTCATAAATAATTGCTTTCATACTACAGCCTACATCTCATCTTTCAACATCTCTGTTCCCTGCTGCTTCACTAATTTCTTGAACATTCTTATTGAACACACCATGTGAATGACAAGTCCCAAAACAACCAGCCTTTTTTGTATGTTTGGATATGCAGAGTGCAAGGAGCTTTAAAGTTCACCAAGGGACAGTTTGACACCCCACACCCACCTCACACTCACAACCAAATACACTCGCTCACACACACATCCTTGCAAACATTCTCCAGGTGTCAGCGAACCATGAAAGCGAACAGAGACGTTGACTCTTCAATGAGGAGGAGTGTCTCATTTACGCTGTAAGGAGCTTCACCGAACCTGTAGTAAAAAGCTAATAGATCGGTGTTTATGCATGCACATGAAGAAAAGTGCGAGTTGTAATGCTTTTAGAAACGGTGAGAGAACAAACAAGGAAGAAGTGTACGAGTAAGAGAGGTCACTCACTTTGGGTAGATGGGCTCGTACAGATACTTTTCATCTCCTCCTCCGACAATGTCGAACAGCAGCACGTATCCATTAGCAGCCTGGAAAAAAGGCAAATTATTGATGAGTGGCTAAATAAATAACACGCTGGTGTGGATTACACACACACACACACACACACACACACACACGTACTAAGAGACTGAGCAGGAGACAATGATGCATACTGACGGACACAAACGTACACCATGTCCTAAATGAAAGATACCTGGTCTTTTACAGAACAATGTCTACTGAGGAAGCACTTCCCTTGTAAAATACCCAAGTTTCAAAACAATACAAGGGTCAAAGGCAAAGATTGTCCAAAACGATATTTAATTAAATAATTTAACATCATTTCCTGATACAGGAGGGTGAAGCCTAGCACGTGAAGCCATGAAGCCGAGCCAGTTAAGCTTGTTGCCTAAACTACTACTCATGCAGTGTAACACTCAGGGGAAACTTCCATCAACCCTCTTCCACATACAGGAGCTCAGACACCCCTGATTGCTTCTGGTCGCATGCATTGGCAGGAGAGCGAGTATGCCCCTCCCACCCAGAGAGCATGGCCAATCCCAGCTGGATGACTGTCGTATTCCTGAAAGACTCCAAGTATGATCGCTGATGGTGCCTCAGGCATCCATGGCCACGTGTCCCAGTTACCTCATTTGACATCGGTTTTTATTAAAGGTCTTTTATTTTGCTGTTTTTTTTAGGTCCAGTATCAAAGTACAACACCGTCTCCTTTATTTCTGTTCCGCGTCACTTCCCAATGGAAAAGCCAAGAGGAATCTGGCTGAGCAACTTCAGACAGAGAGAAACGAGTATTATTCACAGGCAATAAGACTTCAGGTTAAATGATGTTGGCAGAGGACATTCATTTTAATAATGACCGATTCAGACAAGATAAGCAATCTCTGTAGAAATCAGATCAGAGCATGCTCATGATGTACACGTCATACAAATAAATTCCATGCTCATACCACCGCATACACGGCCCTTTACCATAGATGCTATACGTAGGTTGTGTGACCATGCATGCAGGTTAGAGCTGTGCTAGTAGCTGAATGACAACTAAAACTCTCAGAAGTGTTGCTTCGTTTACACTTCTGTGTTTTAACCTCGGACAAATGAGTGAAAGCTTCCTGGATTGTCCGTATAGTGAAAAATTACTACGGCCACATTAATACATTTTAGTTTTAAAACCGTGTTTTTGTCTTATCCATGCTGCATTCACCACTGGTAGTTGAGACTGATGCAGTTTGTTTACTTCCAGAAATGGGTCACGTGATCGGAGCGGGACAAATCGGGGAAACGTACGTCGCGGGTTTCTGAGTCATCGTTTCCAAAAGCCTCCGTTTCTGGCCGTCCACACTAAAACATTTTCAAACCAAAAATGGGGCCGGCAGCTTTTCCAAAACGCTCCGTTTTAGGGGCTCGGACACTCCGGAGTAGTACGGACACCAGGCATAAACGTTGCAAGTGTGATGGGTTTTAAAACTGATAGACGTTAGTGTGGACAGTGCCTCAGATTCCTGTTCTTGGCTGACCGGATCTGGTGTTCTGCTCTTGACGTTTTGCGGTGCTGTGCATTCCGAGATGCTTTTCTACTTGTCATGGTTGTCAAACCAGTCTACCTATTGTCCTCTGATCGGTGTCCTCAGGAAAGGCGTTTCTGCTTGATGTGATCCTCATGAGTTTATATTACGTGCGTTTATATGGTTTCTGGGCATTTTGTAGCAAGTGAAACACGGTGCCATCTTTTTGCAGTGTAATCACTCCATGCAGTCTGTAAAAATGACTGATTCAAAGGGGAATAAAAGCCCCAAAAAACATAACATTATCCCATCTCCCCATGCAGAACCATTCCAAACTGAGGGTTGCAGATGATGGACACGTTCTGCAGTGGTTACACAAAGGCACCAAGAACAGCACATTGTAAGGAAGTTTGGGGGGAAAAACAACAACATTGGGGGGTGTGCTACTTCTGCTCTTCCAGAAAACAATTATTATACTCCAATAATGGATAAATAATGGCTGATTGAATTAGTCAGCCACTCATCAGCAATCATCCTGTCAACCAGAACTGTCAGTCCTTTTGTCACTATAATGACCATGCACACACACACACACACACACACACACCCACCCACACAAGGCTGTGATGGAATTCAATCACCCTCTGACAGCCACATAGGCGCAATGATGGTAACAGGCACGGCTACAAAGAGCTGCATTCAAAAACACACACTTGTTTTTCATATTAGCTCAAATTCTCTACATGTTATAGCGTTTTCATTTTTCCAATCCAAGCTCTGCACATTTCACTAGTTTTAGCTTTCAAAGTGGAAAATATGACCTTAAGCTCCCTCAATAAGAGGAGCAGCAGCTGAGAGACCCCACATACACACACACACGGATTTAAAATGCATTTGAAGAGGCAGCTCAAAATAAGCTTGACCCTCTGAACACAGAAGAGTCTGGACTTGAACCAAGTTCATAGTGTGTGAGAGAGTGTGTGTGTGTGTGTGTGTGTGTGTGTGTGTGTGGCTTCCGAGTCTTTCAACTTCCGCAAAACGGTAATCAGAGCAGCACTTTCAGCAAGCGTTTATTTAGGTTATGGTATATCATGCGGCGTAAGCCGAGGGCACAAGAAATAACAGTGACCTGAGTGTATTTTATCATTAACAATGGCAGTGAAGGCAAATCAGCTAGCGATCGCATTTCGTTTAAAATCAACCTAGCCAACCTTAAGTGTATGAACGTACATATGCGCTTTTTGTGGCCACTGTGCAAACCAGGGAAGCATAAACAGCCAAATAAAACGCTCTGTGACGTCCCTGATTAAAAAGCAGCACTGTAGATAGTAGGAGAACGGCCAGATTAGTTCAAAGCTGACAGGAAGGCCATGGTCCCTCAAATAACCACTCCTGACAACCGCGGTGAGCTGAAAAGCATTTCAACATGTCAAACCTTGAGGCGAATGGGCTACAAGAGCAAAAGACCACATCCCGGCCGATCTAAGCACTGTTACCGACCACGTGCATCTCTTTTTACATAATTACTCAAAGGAATGCTTGGTTAAGCCTTAGGAAATCTGGAAAATGTCAAATTTATCCAAGTCAAACTGCGTAAAACACACACTTCGGTCGCGACGCGGTTTCATAGCTTCGTGAGCTGTGTCTTTTGTGTCCGTTTTAGCGCGGAGTCTAACAAAAGATGACCAAAACGGTCAAAACGCTTTCACGGCGCCGTCTCCATGGCAACCGCATGGAGAAAAACAGGAAGCGGGGACCGCTATTACCCACGATGCCATGCGGACAGACGCTACAGATGGATGCAGTGACCGAGGAATGCCAAGAGAAAGAGCCTCCTCTCACTCACTCCTACTCATCCAGGCAGATACAGAGAGAGAGAGAAATGCTTTTCCTTGAAACGAGAACAAGGCAGTCAAGGTGAGAAAGAGCTAAATAAAGAGAGAGAAAGAACACATGGTGAAAAACCAGAGGAATGAGGAGGAAATGAAGTGAAAACTGCACATATTTTTAAGGAACAGAGTGAAAGATAGATAGACACGATGGAGGCGTGAGTGCAAACGTTCTGCAGAGTTCAAGTATCTGATTGTGAGAAGAAGAAACTAACTGTACGCAAGTGAGAGAGAGAGAGAGAGCGAGAGCGAGAGCGAGAGCGAGAGAGAGAGGGAGGATATGTGAATATGGCTGGTTGAACATGAAGGTTGGAAGTCAGTTGAAAACCTGCATCTCATTTCAGCCGTTGGCTCCAACCTAGCTGGCCAGAGTTCAGTCCATGCAGCGTAAAACTGAGGTTAAAACTCGCAGGTTCTAGCGAAGCTTTTTAGACATCTTTCACAGGAACTTGGAGTTGTGGACAGTCCATCTGTCCTGGCTCGGAGACGTCACCACATGTTGATCCCACTCAGACAACAACGTGACGGTAAGACACACTACATGGCCAAATGTTTGTGAGCATCTGAACATTGAACCCATATGTACTTCTGAACATCCCATTCAGGATTTAGTCCCTGCTTTGCTGTTATAACAACCTCCACTTTCTGGGAAGGCTTTCCACTAGATTCTGGAACGTGGCTGAGCTCATTCAGTTCGCGAGCTCAGACGCCGGTGTCTGGTGAGGAGGCAGGGCTCCAGACTGCGACCATTTAGTCGCAACGAGCGACCATCTTCGGACACCGCATGACAAGATTTTATAACTAGGCACACCAGTGCGACTTGGAAATATGCCCCCCATTCAACATTTTGTTTTTTAAAATCGTCGTTGTATATCATGTATCACACGAGGTGTGTGCGAGTGCAAGAAAGAGTGATTGAAGCGGAGAGCTGAGGTTGTTTGGGGGCAAAATTCATCTGGTCGGTGAATAACCGGAAGGGACATCGCACGATGGTGCTGCAAGGCAAACTCGATGAAAACAAACAGCTGTCAAAAGCAGAAACTGCAGAGAGAGAGTATCGTTTCCTCTATATTTACACGGGAGGGACACGAGACACACAAACAGGCTGCAGGAGGCTGGATGCTGTTCATTCTCCATGATGGCAACAACGCAAGTGACTGCAGAACTGCTAAATGGAAAAAAGACATTCTGAATCGTGACGGACAGCGACTGCGGACGGGAGTGAAGGCCGTAACAGCCGGACTTTGAGCTCATTAGCACCATCACGCTAGTCATCGAACATGACGCGAGCTAGCTAGTAAGCTACTTCGCTCGTTACCGAACACAATCATGACACTCGCTAAATTACGTTCCGTGCTGATTTCACTGACTCCGACTAATGTCCATAAACCCCATAATAGCGTCAAGTCATTTTTTTTTTTACTACATGGACATTTATTAAGTTGATAATTTGTTTTATTTAAAATAAGTCTGCTGCAGGCAGAGTGCAGATCTTCTGGCAGACGCCGGTGTTAAAAACGTTCATGTGAGTTCAGCAATTCAGGCTCATTTGTTATTATTATTATTTTTGTTTTATTTCATCACATGCAGAAAAAGCAACAATATGATAGCGCCATTATACATCCAACAGGTTATGTTTAATTATCTCCGCTCAGTGACTATAAATCATTTATACGGCCGATGTCTCCGCCAGGATATTTTCAGAGTTGCCAAGCCACTGCTGGATACGACGTCACACCGACTGGACCAACAGGAGCGAATTTGCCGAGGCAAGTGAAATTGAAATGGTAAATTCTCTACATGCAAATTTAAAAAAAAAAAAAAAGAAAAGAAAAAAAAAAAAAGACGCGAGAACCAGCCGGTTCAGCATGGGACATGTTTGGTGTGTGGCGTTCTCTAGAAAGGTGGGAGTAACAAACAGTTAATCGAATTAAGTGGCAATTTGTACTGGTGCTCCTGAGAGTTTCAGTAAGGAGCACCGGTGCTGCTAGTGGAGAAGTTCTGGGAGGCCTGGTGTGCAGTCCATTCCACGGGTGTTCAGTGGGGTTGAGGTCAGAGCTCTGTGCAGGCCACTCAGGTTCTTGCAAACTTTGGGCCATCAAGGAAGCAGAATGATGTCCGATGCCTTCTCCTCAGGTGGGGAGAGCAACTGGGATTTATTGTATTCTGGAGATCCTGAGTATTCATGTAGCCTTCAATGTCTGCTTCATGTCTTGTCGATCTTGGTCAATTTTTCAACGATGCATAACGCATTCGAGGACTTGCGCGCTTTGGAGCTGCATGTCCCCTCATGTGGTGTCTGCACAGTGGTGTCCCAGATCTGGGACAGGTTTGGCAAGCCTCAGGTGGATCCCCATACTTATCATTTCTCAAGTATGAAATAGAACGCTTGTTATGTTTGCAACTTTGGTTTGATCAACCCCAGATAACTGCTAGTCATTCAGAACCACTGCCAAGCTGGCATGAAACCTGTGAGAAGGTTCCAGAGAACGATGGCTTCGCCATGGCATTTATTTCAAAGACTGTGTGGGAAGGTCTCAGCACTCGCATACACTTGCACAACAGTGTGCCCAGTTGATTCCCAGCTGGAGCACTGACTTAACACAAATTCAAAAGGACAAGTCTTGATTAAGCATTTGCGGAAATGCGAAGGAACGTTTGTTATATACGGATTTGATCGGCGATACAGACTGCACACTCCTACTCATCCAGGCTTCAAACTCCCACTGGGATTTCACCTCACCCAGCTTGCATCTTGTCTGGTATAAACAAGGAAATGTGATGCATTAATTACCATGAATTATTTCTTAGTTAGGACACAAAAACAGTGACCTGATCTTATCTAAAAGCGCCAAATGACTGGAAAATTGCGGACAGCATTTTACACATTCTTAAACTTTGTCTGAAACTCAATGCAGTCAAATCTGGCTCGATGCTGGGACTGTTTTAGCAAATAATTAGTGAGGGATGTAAAACCAGAAGAAAACTGGGGTTGGAAAGAGACAAAAACCAAAACTCGGACAAATCAATAGCTTGGGAATCCAACACAAGCCGATCGATTTCATGTCGGAATTATTAGATTTCAAATCGTATATGCTAACCAGCATGCATGAATGACCGTCATGTCCCTCCCCCATTATTCTCCCGAATCTGGTCACCTCCCAGCTCTCCCAATTACACAACAGCTACCAACTTGGTAGCGCGACGCCAACGCAGCCTTCCTCCGAGACAGGCGAATCCAGCCAGCCGCACTTTTCCAATCTTCTGCTACATTCTACGTCACAGAGCAGCAAAAAACAATCCGAGGAAAGCTCTATTTGCCCTCCTTTTCATACATGATCTCACCGATGCCCTCTGTTGGCTAATATCGCCGTGACTGACATGGAGAGAGAGTATTCCATCCCTCCCACCAAGACAGCACAAACAATTTGCTTCCTGGACTGCTGTGGCGCATCATACAAGTCGGCTATAGGGGTCACCTCTTGGTTAAACAAAGATAAAATCAAGACTCGAGTATCTTTTCCATGTGGCTTGAAGACAGAAAACCACAGCTGGAAGACCTGTTGACTTTTTTGTGCCGCAAACACAATGCGCTTCATTATAAATTGAGCTAAAAGGGGATGATGACCATATACTTGAATTTATCCCTTAGTCTATATTAATGCACTTAACTAGCAAACTAGCTCACCACATATTAGTCTTGTCAATAAGGTCCAATAAACCAACTAAGCTCCTCACCACCACATCTGGAATTGTCTCTTCATCCTCTATTACTGAAAACCAAGATTGACCGACACTCACACGGACATCTGACCTTCACAATTTCACCGTGATGGACCGATCTTACACTGAGGAGCGGTCTTAAAACGAGAAACCTTTGTGCTGAAAAAAGAAAGCGAGATAAAAAGAAAACAAAGCAACGGTTCGCTTCCACAAGTCTATACACGTTCCGAGGAATGCAGAAGACGCCAGACGCAACGTAATGTGCGTACATGAAAGGAGGAGATTTATTACTTTGCTCTGTTTCAGTCTCGGCCTAAGCTCAGCTCTTCAAAACGGCATTACGCTCCTGAACATATACAGACATTAGCTGTGCTTTGTTGGCACACGGACGTCCACTGATGTAAATACACTTGTGGAACCCTGCACGTAGAGCGCACGTGAATTCATAGTGGGCCACATGGAGCTTGAGCAGAAATGATGTGTAAATATTTGAGTATACTACACTAACCCTGCTGCAGTAGTGAAAGTATTCGCTTGGTTAAATTGAAACATTAACCCGAGGAAGTGCTCTCGGACACAACAGAAGTAGGTCTGAAGTACACTTTACTCAAGTAGATGAAAAATACAAGCGCAGCTTTGTGGATTTGACCTCCATCATTAGTTGCACGCAAACTGCCGAGTAATGCGTCTGTGCAGAACGGGCGTAGCGTCTCTCCGCGGCGTGCGCAGTGTGTAGTGGAAATGTTTAGCTACAGCATGTTTGACATGAAGATTAAAAAAAATGTTCAGCATTAAGATAGTCAGTTTATTGCTCAACGTTTTTATTTCTCTCTCCCACCATCTCTCTCCACCTCTGTGCATCATCTCGCTTTCTCCATCTCCATCCTTTCTTTCTTTCTTCCTCTGTCGGACTCTTTCCCTCATCTCTATTGGTCTTTACTTCTCCTTCTGTCTCTTTCTCGATCCTTCTTCCTCCGTCTGCCGGTCTTTCCTTCGCCCTCCATCTGCCCGTCTTTCTTTCTTTCGTCTGTCTTTGTGCCCATCTTTGTTTTTCTTTCTCCTCATTGTGGTCTCTCTTAATCCTGGTTATCCATCTGCCTTTCCTTCTCCATCTCAGTCTTTCTTTCTCCCAGCCTGTCTACCAATCTCCTCCCCAGCCAGCTTTCTTAATCCTTGTCCACCTGGCTGTCCTTCTCCTCCTCCACGCCTGCCTTTCCTTTCCTTTTCCTGCCGTCTTTCCTTTCCTACACACTTCCTTCCTCCCCTCCGGGTCAGTCTTTCCATCCATCCCATGCGGTTTTCCCCTCCAACTCCTGCTTCTTTCTCTCCATGTCTCTCAGGCTTTCTTTTTCCATGTCCGTCTATCTTTCTCCTCGTCCCTCAGTCTGTTTCTGCCCCTCTCTCGCAGACTTTTTCACCGGGTTTCCGTGTCCTTCTTCCTGTATGTGTCCCTCTCCCTCATTCCCCCAGACACACACACACTCAAACCACCATAAGGTAAATTTCAGAGTGAAATAAGGCCGTGTGTGGAAACATTACGCTCACAATCCAAAATTAGAAGTGAAACATTCCAGTCATTTTGCGCTCTTACATAATCAAGTGTGCACGTTTCTCCCTCTGTCCGAGCTCGAGCTTTAGCATCCTCCAGTCATTCACCAATCTTCATCATTGCGGTCATTTCCTAAGTGTACTGTGTGAGGAGAGCGTTTTCCTTCTGGCTGCATTTCAACTTTATTAAAACTCGAGACTTACTACAGCCTGGATGTTTGCGTCACTTTATGACTTTTCCTTTAGTGTGGAATTAGTATTCGGGTTTGTGTGTAAAGGCACAGGATATGAAGACTTTGGACTTTCTGGCAGAAAAGTTAATCTGGCAAGCTAAAACTAGTTAGGAGAAATATTTTATAACATGGGTTGCACTGTAGTCTTCCTCCACGGTGCTGATTAATGGAAAAGATTTCGAGGCTGTATCCCAAACCACACAACACACTGATGGTGTAGTTACATATTATTTAGTAAGGTAGTACACTTTAGGGCTGAATGATGAATTTAACCGCTTTCTCCAAGGCTGTCCGCGTCTTTAAGCTCAAAGTAAAGTTTCTTCTAAAAACGCAGCAAAATAGGTAATAAGGCTGCTTCCCATTTTTTATACGACATGTTTAATATTAAACAAAACCTACCCCAAAGGACAAACTCCTCACCACCTGTTATTCACTACCAGATATAACACATTATCTGTTCATCCAGGAAAAAAAAAAGAAAGAAGCAGAAACTCCAGTTCTGTATCCCTTTTCCCTGTACAGCATTTCACTCTGCCTCCTGATTGGCTGTGGCTCCTGCCAATCACAGTGTAGCAAACGTCTTTCATGCCTGAAACTGGGGCTTTACGCGTGTGCTGAGCCCTGACAATCCTGTAACAGTAATTCACAGACATATTTGGGTGGGTTTCCATATAGCGTTCATCTCGATCAGGAAAGTGCTGGCAGGGCGCTGAGGAGCGCGTCATCAAAAAAGCGCTCCCGTACTGCGTATCGGTTTTGTTTCGATCACAACGGTATTTTAACAATCGATCACCACTAACCGCCGTGTGATTGGTTGCCTGAAAAGGAGCGGCAGTGATGACTCCGGTGTATTTTTTTTAAAAAGTTCAGCGAGTTTCAACTCCGAGCGGCCGCAAAAAAACCACGGTGGCGTGCTCTTTGAATACAAGCTGGCTGAAGAATTTTTTTCCTCTAGGCGGCTGCATGCGGAGGCATGCGCTCGCTCCTCATTGGGAACAATTGATAAAAGATGCTGGTGCTTACTTAAAAAAAAAAAAATAAAAAAAAAAATAAAAAATTTCCCTGACTCAATCACACAAAAGAACAGCTTTAATATGAAGCGAGTCATCCTAAACCCATCCTTTATCCATGAACATCAGAAAACTGAACCTTCGACACCACTATAATCCAGGAGGACTGGTGCAAATTTATGATGCCACATAATATGCATCACATTAGCTAAACTAGCGATGGTCTTTCCACATTAGTGCTACTTCATTTATCTGCCCTTCCTATTTTCCCCTAAAAGCTGCAATAAAGATCGTTTAAAGAACGATTCATCCAGCAAAAGCTATTATTATTCAACACCTTTGCCGTTTGTTGCTAAAAGCGCCTTCGTGTTGGTTTCGTCTGAACTCCGTCTAACATAATAGCTCGTCTGTTGAAGGTCCTTGCCTTTAGCGAATATACTCATTTTCCACAGCAGTGCAGCAATTTGATCCTCCCACGTTTCCACCACACAGAGCTGTGTTTATGTAATAGGCATTGCTTATGCTTATTAACATGCGATAACCACGCTGTCATTACAAAAAGGGCCACTTCACGGAATTAAAAGCAGGCTCACGTACCGCCTTTCTGATATGATGAAGTGCTTATTTCCTAAAAAGTCATTTTTGATTTACATAACTGACCAGTGAAATACCAAAAACAGACTGTTTTTCACTTCGAACTGAACACAAGTGTGACCACTTATACAGAAGTAAGTCTTATAATACCAGGGTTACAAAATAAACTTGTAACAAAGAATAGCCTTGTTCACTGGTGCAGGTTTGGAGTCAGTAAGCGCATCTGCCCACTGTTTCAAGCTAACTTTACAGAGCAATAAAAATTCCTGACGTCATCGGGCTACAGCTCCAAAAGCAACAGGTTTCTGAAAATGGAGGAAACGTGTGTGTCAAAGAGCTGACTATTTTGCGGCTAATAAGTGTGCTGTGGCTCGAGTTTCAGCTATTTGTATTTAACAGCAAACCAAAAGTCACACGCACGCACCCAAAAAATAAAATAAAATAAAATATCCGTAAACCAAACAGACAAAACAAAAACATCCAGGACCAAAAAAAACAAAAAAAAACTACAAACCAGACAAAAAAAAAAACAAACAAAAAAAAAAAAAAAAAACAAAACTAAACAACCCACAACAAAGAAACACACAAAAGCAGTTCACTCACAATCAAATGCAAATCTGTATTTTTTTTTTTTGTCTGACAATCGTTTAGACATGTCGGTTGTAGAGATTAGTCGTAAATAACTTTACTGAACCTAGCTCTCAGTAACTGATGAAAGCAATGCATCGTTGAAGGAGCGGCAATAAGATACAACGTCTATGAAAATCTGAGTCGTGTTTGACAACCATGCATCACGTCATCCATTTTCAGAAAGGGTTCAAATAAACCGGTGCGTGTTTACTCATTAATAAATTTAAACCCATTAAACACGCCTTGTCCTCTTGGTTCACTGTAAAGCGTACCGGAACATCTTTACAAAGCGTAACAATAACAGGAAGTGTGGGCATCCTGAGACTGTTGTGTTCGAAGTATTGCCGTTTCTATCTCTCCCTCACACGTGAACATACATTTATAATTACTGCATATAAACAAATTAAGAGCCCACTACAATTCTTTCGTTTTTCAGTATCTCTCCGTACGGCAGCCATTTCATCCCAGCATCTGAGGTGGAAATCCAACACAAGCGCACCTCATTTTACTTAATGAGGTACTGATCACCCGAACCACATCTTATCTAAAAAAAGAAAGAAAAAAAAAAGAAAAGAAATCACTATCCTCTTGCAATAACACCAGTTTGGATGGCAAAAACAGTGCTGGTAGTAAATAAATTTAATTGGAGAATAAGGTCAAACAGCAGATATTGGGGACAACAAAGATACAGACTGTGCAAAGGACTCTCCACTGACTGGTATGATCGTCAACTCCTTCGAACAACAAATGTAGGACGACATCAAGTGACCTAGAAAAGACTGGCAAATGGCAGTTTGGGTTAAGTGCACGGCGAGGACGGTTTGAAACAGGCTCCCGCAGGTGGGATTGAAGTCATGTAAAGCTAGAAAAAAAGCACTTCGTCAAAGAGAAGCAACGAAGAGCCAGGTTCGAAAGAAGAGCCAGAAAAAGCAATGATAAACACTGACGGAGAACATGCCACGATTAAAGATTATATGGTTATTAGACCAAATATTAATTTTGGAAATTGAAAATCGTTGTGAAATTGAAATCCAAGTTCAAACATTAGTACTGCGCTGTTTAAAATTAAAACTGTTCTAAGTGACAATATTTTTATGTTCACTCACACACACAAACAGGAAAAAGCAGTGTTAATGCGTTGCTGTAGGCCAAAGTTGACCTCGGTTATAATGTACCGCTTTGAAAGAGGCCCGCTGTTCTCTATAGATCAAGGTTTGCCTGCTTTGCTTCATATTTTGCTTTCATTTTCACAGATGCTCTGCGTTTTTAAAGGGAAACCTCATAATGGGTTTAACATGTGCCGTTTTCTTTTTATAACCGCGATGACTTTTCCATACACGAACAGGCAAGAAGAAGAGAAAAGGAAAAGCAACTATCAAAACAACTAAAAACGGTCCTAGTTGTACAACTTGACTTGTAATTTCCAACCTCGGAGAAGGAAAAAAAACCAAAGAAAACGCCCCCTGGACTCGGAATCGGGACGGACTCCTCAAACCCCGAGTTCAGCACGGGACATCAAGTCCACGTGGCTTGAAGCCATTTCACCAGTCCTCTGACCCGGATGTACACGCAGTTCACTCCCGCGCTGTAGCTTGACGTCCAGGAAGTTAAGAAGTGACAAACGGACGGTGCGAGAAATTTTCAGATAAACCCCATGTTCACTCTACTACTCTAGACGCTGCAGAAGATGCTCATGCAAACACTTTCTTCTCTTACTTTGAGTCAACTGCGCGTACACAGTATAATTTTCTCCTTCTCTTCTTCCTTCTAACATGTCTTGTTCGCATCATTTTTGTACAGCAACCTTACATTATATAATGGCACTACAGCACAAAGCACTGATATAAAATCATGCTCTGCATTCAGTTTTATATACAAGAGAAACAATTTAAAAGGAGCAGTTACCTACATGTTTACAAGATAAAAAAAAAAGAAAAAGAAATGAATCCTGCTGACCTGGCAATATGTGAATAATGCAGGCTGCATAACGAGGCTGTAAATAAGTTACACAATATGAATTATACACAAATTGCAAACAATGCATTACAAAGTTAAGAGGGTCTGAATTATAGAGATGGTCTACACAACAGCAAAGAAACACCGAGAGGACAAAGATGAGGGGGTTTCTTGCACTAGTACACACACACGTCTGTATTTAGCACTAGCTTTGATCGCCACTTCCTGTCTCACAATGACAAGAGGATTTATTTTTTACAACACACATGCCTGTGTGTGTGTGTGTGTGTGTGTGTGTGTGTGTGCGCAAGAACACAAGACTAAACGTGAGGCAGTGTGGTGAGAGCAGGGGATGTGGCAATTATAAGTGCTTTAGTGGTTTTAAGACTTTCCTTGGCCACCATTTTCATGTTGCATAAATATTATTTGAAGAGGAGGCCGGCTAAAAATAAGCGCTGGAGGCTTTGCTTGTTGGTTTATTTTCGACCCGCAAGTGTCTAGAAGCAGCACGAAGATGTGAAAAGGGAAGAAGAGCTGAAGAATCAAGTTTAAAAGGTTTGCTTGTGCACCACAACAACCAAAGTACCACTTTTTTTTACCCTTCTCAGATGAGACTCAGCAAAGTGAAAGGTCCGTACTGATGGGTGCCACAAACTTTTTTTTTTTTTTTACATTTTTGTGTCATTTGGCAGACGCCCTTATCCAGAGCGACTTGCATACGTCTTATTTTGTACCAGTGAGCAGTGAAGGTTAAGGGCCTTGCTCAAGGGCCCAGCAGCTGCAGCTTGGCGGTGCTAGGATTTGAACTCACGACCTTCCGATCACTAGTCCAGTGTCTTAACCGCTGAGCTACCACAGACCCCACAATCGGTGGCCCTGCTTACGCTTGGTTCTGAAACGTGCCTTCGGGTCAGAAGTGTTACCGTTTACACCGGTGTCCATCACTTTAGTTCAGATTTCGTTAGCGTCTACAGCACTTCTGCTAGAAGGTCAAAGGTCCCTGCGCACTCATGTTAAAACTTTAAACTTGCAAAATACCTTCATTATTTTTTTGCACTCCAACTATGTACATCGGTGCTCCTCTGCATTTTGTTCAAGCGTGTCGTGCGGTCACAAAAACAACCACCGTGTCCAGCATTAATGCCGTGTTTTCCTGTTACGCTCGTGTTGGGGACGCATTAGCGTTTACACTACGGACGGTATGTGGTCAAATGTGTCCCAGACCAAGTGGATTTGTGTGAACGAGTCTTGAAGGTCTTTAGCGCTGTCCAGTTGTGATCAGATCGCCCAAGACACATTTTAATACCAAGTGTAAACGGGGTCAGTGTCTCTCACGCTCGCCTCAGGCAAAGGGCTTACGGGTTTGTCGTCATGCTGCAGTGAATCGTTTTAATGCGTCAAATTTGTATGCAAACAAGGTATCCATCTGCTGCTTGGAAAACCTGTGGCTATTACGAGAAATTTGCTGAAAAGCATGGTGCTGGCAGCATTGTGAGCGTTACCTTCGGCTTCTTGGTTGCTTCTTTGAGCAACGTGGCTCAGGAGTGGAAAGCCCAAATTTGGAATTACAACATTCGACATCAAAACAACTGCGAAGTGAGCAAAGGGTTAGGGTTAAACCTAACCCGGACCCTAACCCTACCGCTACCTACCACGAACAAGTCTGTACGTTGATACTGTATACACCGCATAACTTGTTTCAAACTGAAATACTGCCTTTTTGCGACAATGTCTGTTAAAAGCGCTATAGAATTAAAATTGAAGTTGAAACACCGCCGTCTGACCAATCAGAATTGAGATTTGAACATGGCTGAGCTACGACGCTGAGAATTCGTGTAAACATACAGGCACTCTACAAACTTCAAATCTTTGGGTGCTTTAAATATTCAAATCAGACTCATGCCTGTAAAATCCACTCATTTTCATATTCGTATCTAAAATTCTTGGTTGTAGCTATTTGCTCGGTGCGTCTTTGAAAGGAATTCGTCAAGAGACATTTCGGAAAATGAGATCGAAAGACAGAAACTAGAGATCGCAACGGAGATACGGAAACCTCGTGCATCAGCAGATCCCAGTCTGATACTGCGTAAAACGACGTAGCTTTAGAGTAACGTTTCAGACCGACATGACTGTTCGGTTATCGTGGGAGCCGTTTTACACTACGTCACGTCTGATTATAAGAGATTAAAAACGTTTTACGCTACATGCTGCCCCTGTCCTTTTTATCTCTAATGGAAAAACAGGTGTAATTATTTTAAAAAATGAGAAGAAAATGATACAACTGTAGTGCGGGGGGAATGAACGAACCGAGCAGCAAATCAAAATGAGAAAAATGATAATAGAGATCATTTTTTCAGCATTAAAATTCCTAATAATAATTCTGTGATCAACAGCTGGAGGAAAGCGACTCTGATCTCAGTGTCGACGTCTGATGGAAATAAGGGATTCGGTTTCTCAAAGCAAGAGCAGGCTCATCTTTCACGCAACCGCTCATGCGCGCACACACACACACGACTGGAAGATCACATGCTGCTGAAAGCTGAAGCACAGAGAACCGTCACCCTGATGAGAATAAAACCAATCTCTACACCCTTTCTTACTCTCTCGCTCTCTGCCGTCCCTCACTGGCTGCACCTACATGCGAAACAAGCGATGCGATTCACATTCTGAACCGAGGATATAAGCACCTTAACCGCTCCACACTTGCAAAATCTCCTCGTGCATGTTAATGTTACCATAGCAACTAGAAGCTTGCGAAGGGGCACCTCAACATCGATTCACACGTCAATTCATAAATCTTACATGGTTTTTTTTTTTATTCTCAGCAAACTTCACTCCAGACATTCTCACTTAGCAAGGTCCTACATCTCTCTGCTAAGACATCCTTTCAAATTACTCGAGAAGAACACGGACACAGAATGCTGCTCCACTGTTGGTAGCCCCGGGATCTTTTTCCCTCTCTGTGGCAACCTAGTGTGCTGTTGGATTCAAATTCATGAAACAAACCTGTCACACGTTGCACACAGCCTACTGCGTTACCAAGCAACCACGGCAAGATTAGTACTGACCGTGCTATAGGTGTATTCCGGTTAGAAATTGTCATGGTGTGACAAGTGATATTTTTAGACTAGCGCGGTCTCTCAATTCACATTCGTCTGCGCTTACACTTGCTATTTGGAGTGTGTAAGTGTGATCGACAGATCTAAAATGGCAAAGAGGTGCAGAGTGACTGACTTTACAGATTCAGCAAGAAGTCGGAGCCGTCTTTCTAGACTGCTGAAAACAAAAGAGAAGTGAAGCAAATGGTTGTTTTATGTTTAAGCCTTTTTTTTGGTAATAAAACTTTCTTTATTGAATTTTAATTAAATCGAATCGTGACGTGAACCCAATATCGCCAACCCTATTGGCTTCATATATACACACTGAATCACATCAGATTATAGTTACTGGCACATCAGAAACACATCACGTGGCCTCTCATGTTATGCAACTTGCATGTGGTTTGGCCATGATTTTAAAAAAAAAAAAAAAAAAAAAAAAAAAAAAAAAAAAAAAAAACAACCCACGTCAGCATAATCATGTCTAAATCCTAAAGCCAGGCTTACGCTGCACTTGTTACAGAGAGCCACAGTATAACGTCTGCTTTTACACGTCTCTTCTCTACAAGCTCCAACCTCTCACCTGTAAACGCCAAGGCAAATAAACACCGGATGCAGCGTTACAGTAACACCGTGGTGCAGATTTGATAAACACGCTTTTATATTATTTGGGGAAAAAATGATGTGAAATTGTGCCAGTCATAATATTTAAATTCAGATAGTCGTCTTAATGCAGAAAGCAGTCTCATCACTCTCACTTCCCCTCTCCAGGTTTCATCTCTCTCTCGCTCAGCCGCTTCTCTCCTACTCAGTCCTTATGTTCCTGAAATCCTAACATGTAGGAGCATGTCTGTTTTAAGAGTCAAAGACATGAAGCTGTACAACCTGCGGCACGGCGAACAGCCCTTAGCTTACCGAGATAACGTACACAAAGGGCCGCTATAAGTAGCGACTGACATCATGACTGATAGTCACATATCGTCCAAATCATATAATTTGATATATAAGGTTACAACGAATGGGATTAAGGTTACTGTTCCCTGAAAGAATAAGAAAACACTACATCCTATTGACTTTTGCAAAAAAAAACAAAAAAACATTTCATTACATTAACTAAAAATGTAGATAAGTCTAAATTAGCGCTGTCGTGAGGGGTTTTATTACTGAAGGGACGTTTTAAAAGAAATGCATGATTTTGGACGTCCCCGATGCACTCCATTCGCATTGGATTAGTTTATACCTACGTTTTAAAAAAAACTTCCCCTTTTAAGGGTGTGTGTACTCGTTTATTTTCCTCAGAATTTCATACTTTTGAGTTACGTTAGGTTCAAGTGGCTTTTATTGTCATTTCAACGTATACACATGTGGTACAGTGTACAGTGAAACGAGACAACGTTTCTCAAGGATCAAGGTGCTACATATAAGGCAACAGAAGTA
>JAQQZU010057276.1:0-19288 GCA_030068025.1 Parauchenoglanis punctatus | reverse complement strand
ATATATACATACATATTATGCCTCTGTTAGTAAAGTATGTAGTTTTTTGGAGTGCAAAACATAGTCAGCAAGATCCTTTATGTCACTTTGTCTCTGCCACCTGCATTTTAGTGCTACATGGACTCCCAGCACAGACTCCCAGCATTCTCACCACCCTCCAAATATGGCCACTGAGGACTGCAACTCCCAGCACTCCTCTGCACTAACCCACTCACATTATCCTGATTATTTATTGTTCGGACCGGTTTGGTATTTAGTTTTAATCACTGTGCGATCTGTTTAAGGTCCTTAATTCAATGTGTTTTTTGTGATGTATTAACACATTTTTCCACAGTGACTCAAAGGCTTTGTTCATGCTTTTGCTTACTTGGATTTTGGATTACTGTTTGAGACTTTGACCTAGCTTTTGCCATAGCCTCTGATATACCTGTTTGACAAATTGACTTTGCCTTTTGCATAACATTTTGGTACTTTGTCTGTCTGCTGTAAAATTAAACTCCCTTTGCTTTACATCTGTTGCCTGCCTGCTTCCCTAACAGAACACTTCACAGGTCCCTATGAATGTTGCAGGGGAGTCCAGCAGGTTATCTGCCACTGCTTCCCAGGGAGAACTTCATGGGAAGCATAACCAAGCATAAGCTGGAGTAGTATCTCTCTTGCATAACCAATGCTGTCGCACCAATGCTTGAAACTCAGGCAGCCGCCACCAGGCTTTCCAGTTCATGCAATGCTTGTCCTGACAAGTATGAGGGAGAGCCCTCCAAGTATAAGGGATTCCTTCCACAAAGTTCTCTGTACTTTGCAAGCCAAGCCAGATTGACCAACCAGCAGAAAGTGGCTGAATTCATTAAAATGCTAATGGGCAAGGTGCTGCAGCAGGCTTCAGCAGTCAATCTGCTGATGAGGCTTGGGCCTCTTTTGACCACTTCCTCAAACTCTTCTAACATATGTTTGAGCACTGCCCCAATGGAGGAGAGCTTGGAGAACAATTGCTGGCTATATCCCTGGGGAACTGTTGTGCAGCTGAGTATGCACTTGAGTTTCACATGCTCCTGGTGGGCAGTAGCTAGAATGAACCCGAATTAAAGGCCACCTACTGCCATAGACTTAATGGTGACATCCTCACCGAGAGGACATTTAGTGATGAGAACATTTTGCTCGATTCTCTTATCAACCTAACCATCTGCCTCAATAATCTCCTGCAGAAGCGGCCCTCACAGCAACCCCAGCTTCTCTTTTCTGAGTCTGTACCTGATGCTGAGCCCATGCAACTGTCCTGTACCAAGCTCAACACCACTGAGAGAGAGAGAGATCCAAGCAACTCTGCTACTACTGTGTCTGATCATAAAGTTTGCCTCTGTTCTTCATGGTGAATGAAGCTAGGTGCATGAGCAGAGACTGAGGGGTTTACAGAAATGCCATGCGCTCACACAGTGAGTTCCTCTAAATTCATGACCCATCAGTGTTTAACCATAAAGATTCACATATGGCACTAAAAGAGAGTTTTCATCCTTACTGCACTGATTGACTTCAGAGTGGCCGGGGATTTCATCAACCATGGCACCCTATAGCAGTATGGGTTTCCCCATGCAGCCTCTCCAGCACCCTCAGACCATTGATGGGAGTTCCATTAGCAAAGGTGATGTCACCAACTGTATTGAGCTGCTTCAACTCCAGGTGAGCTTCCTCCATGATTACAATCACCACAAGCCAGCCAGTAATTCTTGGATTCCCCTGGATGCAACAGCATAACCCACTGATATCATAGCATGATAAGGAGTTCGGCTGACTCTGCTATTTTTTCTTTGTGGAGAAGAAGGGAGGCATTCTGACATGTATTGATTATTGGAGACTAAATTAAATAACTGTTAAATATCCCTATCCTCTGCTCCTGGTGCTTTCAGCCCTTGAACAACTACACAGTGCCAACATTTTCACAAAGCTTGACCTCCCTAATGCTTACAACCTGGTGTGCATCCATGATGAATGGAAGACCACTTTTAGCACCTATTGTGGCCACTATGAATATGGTGTCATGCCTTATGGTCTGTTCTGCACTTCAAGCATTTTCCAGTCCCTGATAAATGATGACCTGTGAGACATGATGGGGAGGTTTGTTATTGCTTACATTGATTACATACTGACATCTACTTGCCCAGTCAGGAAGAGCATGTCGGCCACTTCAAATGAGTCCTGGCTTGATTGAGGAACAACCAGCTATACATAAAGGCAGAGAAGTTCGAATTTCACCTCAATAAAATCTCCTTCTTGGTTTACATGGTCAGTGCCAAGGGGGTCTCCACTGATGAGGAAATGGGCAAGGTCATCATTACCTGGCCAACACCAACCACTCTGAAGGATTTGGAAAGGTTTTTGGGGTGTGCTCATTTTTGCAGGTGCTTCATTAGAGGTTTCAGCTCAATAGTGGTCCAGTCGATGGCCTTTCTGAAGAAGGCATCCAAGAAGCTGGCCTGGAATCATGAGGCAGAGAGGTCAATTGCCTAACTTAAGCAAGCTTTCACTGCAGTCCTGGTCTTGAAACATCCAGACCCGTTGAAACCCTTTGTGTCAGACGTTGATACCTCGGAGATCAGTGTAGGAGCCATACTATCCCAGTGTTTTGATGAAAGACCCAATCTCCACCTGGTGGCATTTTACTCAAACCTTAAAAACCTGGAGTGTTTGAGGACTACCAAGTGCTTGCACCTTCCACTGGACATTCTGGCACCCACTGCACCTACTCACTCCTCTGACCTAAGTTTTGGAGGCCCAATATGCTCAACAACATCAACAAGTACATGTCATCTTACTCTACCTGTGCCATGTAAAAGGTTCCTCATACCATCCCTGTGGGAAAGCTCATGCTGTTGCCCATGTGAACCTGATTATGGTCCCCATCTTGCCATGGAATTCATCACTGATCTGATAATTCTCAAGGGAATACTGTCATTATGATGACTGTAGACCGGTTCTCCAAGTCCCTCAGGCTTATACTACTTTCAGACTCACTAAGCTTTTCTTGCAGCTGAGCTTATTTTCAATCATGTGTTTAGGTATTTTGGCATCCCTGAGGATATTGTGAGTGACTGAGACCCATAATTTACATCCTGGTCCTGGGCGGCTTTCTTGGACAAGTTGGGGGTCTCCGTAAGCCTTACCTCAGGATGCCACCCTCAAGCCAATGGTTAGGTAGAATGGGCCAACCAGTGGGGTGATTCCTCAGGGCATACTGTGCTGGCCAACAAGAAGGGTGGCCAAGTTCCTGAATAAGCCCAGAACTAGCTGTAGCATTCAGTGACCCAGCTAACCCCCTTTCAGTGTGTCCTAGGGCATCAGCCGCCACTCTTCCCATGGAATGCCACCCAACAGAGGCCCCTGCTATTGACAAGTGGTTTTGGAGGAGCAGGCAGATGTGGGAGCAGACTTACAGATGACTGGAACATGTGGCTTGCCACACAAAGGATTTCACTGACCAATGCAGGGGTTAGACCCCCACCTACAACCTGGAAGACTAAGTCTGACTGGCCACGAAATACTCCAGCCTCCAACACCCCTCTTGCTCCTCTGTAGGTCTATGGCTGACCTATCAAGCCCACAACATCCTGGCTGGGCCTCATGAATTTAATTAATATTAATATTCATCTGTTACATTTCATGCCTTTGGATGCACTGTTGGTATGTTAGTTTTGTTAACAGAAGTCTTAAGTAATGTTTGTTAATGATATAAGTTTGAGTTGGCACAGATGTCATATAATCTGAGTTTATATTACATATGTTATTGTTAGCATGTGCTATCTTGTAGTGTATTAAGTTGGATGGGATAATCCATTGTCATGAGTTTAGCTGAAACTACACATCTTAGTTAATTAAGATTAGAGTGTATTCTGGAAATCAAGATCCAGTATGCTCTTAAAACTCAAAAATGTTTGCCCTGGCAAGTTGAGACATTTTGGAATTTTCAGCACCACTGAAGTAATAATCTAAGTGGCTGTATGTATATTTTTGGCCCTGTATGTATAATTTTGACCTTGTGTTGACCCAGATAAAATTAAAAATCTCACAACAAATTCTTTTTTTCTACTAAAGATGTATGTTCTCCAATCATTCTGCCACAGAAAAAGATCAGTTCAAAGAAGTCATTGAAAGTCCAATATAGTCATGTGTCACATAAATACATCTCCGTGTGCTTTGGTTTTGATTGCTGTCCTGTCTCCTGCCCTGTCTTGTTATTGGTTGTTTACACCCATGTCCTGATCAGGCTCACCTGTTTTGATTAACCCCAGTGATTACTCTTTCTATTTAAATCCAAGCTTCTGTTTGTTTCTTTGCCTAGTATTGATGTTTTGGTTTGCAAGTTAATTTCAGTTTTGATTTCTCTGAATTTCTCTGATTTCTGAGCCTCAAGTGTTTTGTTCATTTCTTGTTTTATATTCAGCGTAATAAAGATTATCTTGCACATGCATCCTCCTCTCACCTCCATGCTTCTGAATCATGGAACCATGAAATTTATGTCTTTGTATGTAATGTCTGATCACAATCGTATACAGGGTAGTATAAAACAATTCTAGGGTTTCATTATTAAGATATTTAACGATT
The DNA here is from genome assembly GCA_030068025.1 of Parauchenoglanis punctatus. Classification (NCBI taxonomy): domain Eukaryota; kingdom Metazoa; phylum Chordata; class Actinopteri; order Siluriformes; family Auchenoglanididae; genus Parauchenoglanis; species Parauchenoglanis punctatus. The sequence continues at coordinate 14,692 of JAQQZU010057276.1, read as the reverse complement.
GCATGTAAGAACTCATTTTAACAATGAGTTTGCTGTGCACATTTGATTTCAGAGATTAAAGAAGCAATTCACAACATTTTCACTGCTTAAAATGCCTCCTGATAGGTGTCTAGACATTATTAAAAAGACATCATAAATCATCTTAATTTTTTTGCATCATTTATCCTTACGGGATGAATTTCATGCCATATTTGGAAATTGAAAAAAAAAGTTTCGAAAGGTGTTTGAATAAAATCTGATAAAAAAGGTATTGTAAGTTTGAAACTAATGTTTGAATGCAAAACATAATGTTTTGAAAGGCAGAAAACATTCTTATTCAAATCTCTGAAAACATTTTGTATTTGAGTTTCATCGAGGGGGGAAATATGTGACATATTGGTTGAAAGCATCTAATTACCACATAGTCTGTATGAAGAATCTTCTTATCTTCGTATTGAACAGCTGAATTCATTTCGACTGGAAAAATTCTGCATCAGGCACAGCTTTCAATCCATTTAAATCCATCCAAGTGCCTAATACTGCTAAAAATCACATTACTTGCAAGCTTGCAACTGTGTGGACAGATCTCTGAAAATTGAGCATTGTAAACTTGTAGCCTGCAACACTAGTGCAAATTTTCAAAATAAAAGCAAAGCAAAAGCAAAAGTTTCAAAATAAAGATTCACCCTTTCAAAACTCAGGTTTCCAGGATTCAGAACTTTTTTCCCAACATATAGGCTCTAGTTTTCAGACCACCATTTACATGGTTTCAAACCTGGAAAATGAAATAATACACTGGGAGAACATTAACAAATATTAAAAACTCAAATCTGTTGGTGAAACACTGTAAAAAATAGCTCTGAATTTGTGAAGAAGGAAAACTCAAATACAAAATAATGTTTACAGAGATTTTAATGTTTTTTCAACCTTTCACAATATTAGTTTCAATCTTGCAAAACCTTTTAATAGATGTCAACTTTTTTTTTCAGTTTCAAAATATGGCATGATACTCCATATATCTTAAGTGGAAACTGTGAAATGTGGAGACACTCACTGCAAACTGTAGATAATTTCTTATTACCTAAGAATAATTTCTTAATTAATAATATTTTGTGAAGAAAATGGAGCACAGATGTGATGATGAAACACAGTATGTCAGTGGTTTGCAGTACAAGCCTGGATCAACAGGGCTTATTCATCAAATTTCCTCACAAGATTCTAAAAAATGGATAGAAACACATGGGACCACAACAATGGTGTACAGAGACCAAAAGAAACATGTTTTTGCAGTATCTGGAAGCAAGAAAGGATACGTCATATGCCATTATAAAACAAGTCTCATATAAGCATCAGTGTTACAAAAAGGAATATATGCCAAGATTGCACTATTGCTACAGTTCAGAGTACACTATATATATCTGTATTTGTAGTTGAGTTAACATTTTTCTCTGAAAATGATTGCTACTTAATAATGGTTAACTTGGAGCATGGGTAAAAAAAATTTTTAATTTTTTTTCATGCAAAAGTTTTGGCCAGACACTGCGATGAATTTATATTTCACTTGGAAAGCAAAATATTTTATGGTACTGTTCATACCTGAAGGCATGGTATTACCAACAAGAACTATTTGGGATCAAAAATGTATAGAATTGTAAAGATTGACACATTTAATTGGATTTTGTTAGAATTAATTCATATGAATGTCTTCAACTTTTATCCACCCCAGAATGTTCATACATTTACATATGTGGTGACTGATCTTAATTCTTAGAAATTTGTAATCTTGAGATGATGTTGACTCCTGCACAAAATATTTCATTCACAACTTTTACACTTACTGGTTTTCATGATTTGGGAGAATGGCGGCCCATTCTATCCATTCCCTATCTTCTTATGTTTTTATTGTCTTCTACTTCAAACCTTACACTCATATTTTTAATTATATCTCAGAGGGCTCTTCACTCTCCTATGTGTATATTAATTGGTCTTATGGCAGTTGTGGACCTTTCTTTGCCAATATTTTGTGTGCCAAACATGCTGCTTAGTTTATTATTTAACTGGAATGGAATGTCACTTGTGGGCTGTTTGGTGCAAATGTTTTGCATTTATTTTGTTGGTACATTTCAATCTACTATACTGCTTTGGATGGCACTGGATCGTTTTTTTGCTATATGTAGACCTCTTTATTACCACAAATACATGGAAATGACCAATTTTCTAAAGTTCATTATTTTTCCAGTTATCAGGAATCTGTTCTTTATTACCACAATGGTTTCATGGGCTGGAAAATTGAATTTTTGTACAACAAATGAGATAGATCACTGTTTCTGTGAACACATGGCATTGGTTCAGCTGGCATGTGGAGATATTTCCATTAACAATGCATTAGGGCTTTTGGCGGTTTTTCTTACAATAACTGCTGATTTTATTTTCATTACAATATCATATATAGCAATACTTTCTTCTATCCTGAGATCTGGTAAGGCCTGCTTAAAGGCTGTTAACACCTGCATTACTCATATAATTGTCATGACAGTGAGTCTGACTTTTGCTTTAATTGCCTTTATGTCATACAGAATTAGAAACAACTTTTCTCCCTCCAGCCGGGTCTTCCTGAGTACAATGTACTTGCTTTTTCCTAGCTGTTTCAATCCAATTATTTATGGAATAAGAACCAACGAAATCAGAGAACAATTTCTGAAATGTATTAATCATCTGAAGGTCTTTCCAAAGTAATCATATAATGTATATTGTATCACATGCCAAATACCGCTTTAAAACAACAATGTTACTTTAAAATAAAACATCACCTTTTCATAGAATTGGGCTGTAATTTTAAAAGGTTAAATGAAATAAAAATTGTAATAAACATAAATAAACAAATGAAAATGCTCACAACTGATATTAAATGCAATTTTATGCTATGGCTGTTGTATGTGTATTGACTGTAACACATTGTGAAGAAAGGGAAGAGAAGAGAACTTCTGTTGCAGTTCTGGATGACCATGGTTTTGCATGAGTAGCCCCCATCCACTAGTTAGATCCTGATTGTGTGACCAACTGGTAAGGGCTAAAGCTATGTACACTGCATCTTTCTAAACTGCCTCTTATGCAACATCAATAGGCAACTGATGCTTGAAAGAGATGCCCTTTTTGTATACATAAGCTTAAAAATACCAACTACACTGCACAACAAAGTTTTGCTTCTTGAACACAGTTGGGTGTTTCTTATAGATTTTTGGGTGCTGATCACGAATATCACATCAAAATTTACCCATCACATACCATTTCAGAAAAATCTTGCCTGATTTAGTCTGTTTCTACATTGTCAGACATTTAGGATTTAACATTTAGGATTTGTCACTTTTTAAACACTGGGTAAAGCAAATTCACAGATCTGGTTCTAAACACCTTATACATGTTAGAAAATAGCGTCTGAAAACTGTCACGGACAGGCAGAGACAGAGCCAGGTAGGGACGCACCAGGCGGATGGTAGGTTCCAGAGCCCAACTGTCAGAGCAGAAAGTTCTTAAGAATTGGCCTAGTTCTTGATTCATGTGTTCCACCTGACCATTGGCCTGGGGTGGTTACCTGATGCGAGACTCACAGAAACTCCCAGCTTGTCTATGAAACTAGACCAAACTTGGGATGTAAATTGAGGGTCACTGACGATGTCTTCATGGATGCCAAAGAATCTGTAGACATGTTAAAATAAGAGCTCTGCAGTTTCAAGTGCAGTGAGAATCAAGGGCAGTTGTATCAGCATTATAGAATGAGAAAAGCGGTCTAGGATAACCAGGATTGTCTTATTGCCAAGGGATTCAGGAAGATCCATGATAAAGTCCAGGGCTAAGAGACCATGGGCGTTGAGGGGAGGGCAGTGGCATGAGCTTCCTGTTGGGGAGGTTGTGAGGTACCTTGGTTTGGGCACAGGATGAACATGACACAACATCCTCATGGATGTCTCTCAACATGTTGGGCCACCAGTACTTGTCAGGGTTCATGTCTTGGTGATTTCTCTATCTATGTCCCAACTGATGGCATTCACAAAGCAGGATGATGGCAAGATGGGTTAGACTTCTGATTTGGTTTTACTGACAGAATGCATATGAGGCAGGGCATCAGTATTAGTGTTTTTGGACCCAAGATGGTAAGATAGAGTGAAATTGAAATGAGCGAAAAAGAGTGACTCTCAGGCTTGGCGGGGGTTTAAGTGCTTATTAGTACCTAGATACTCCAGGTTCTTATGATCAGTCAGGACTGTGAATGGGTGTGTTGCTTCCTCTAGTTAGTGTCGCCATTCTTCTAGTGTGAGCTTGACCGCCAATAATTCACGATTGCCTATATCATAGTTGTGTTTGGCTGGGGAGAGTTTTTGGGAAAAAAGGTCACAGGACATAACTTGGGTTTCTCCTCAGAATGTTATGTCAGAACAGCCCCCACTCCAGTCTCTGAAGCATCTACTTCCACTATAAAGGGTTTTCTTGGGCCTGGATGACTTCGAATTGGTGCTGTAGTGAATGCAGTTTTGAGTTTGTAAAATACCTCCTCTGCTGCATGGTTCAATTGAATTTTCTTGGGATTAGCCTTCAGAAGTGTGGTGAGTGATGCAATGACACTGAAATTCTTGTCTGTGAAAATTAGCAAATCCTAAAAAGTGTTGGAGGTCCTTCACAGTGTGAATGGGCCCTTCCATGACTGCTCTTAACTTCTTGTTATCCATTTGTATGCCCTGTGGGCTAATAACATATCCCAGGAAGAAGATGGTGGAAACATGGAACAAGCATTTTTCACTTTTAACGTACAACTGATGCTTCAGAAGTTGTGACAACACTGCCGATACCTTGTCTATATGGCTCTTGAGAGTGGGGGAGTAAATGTGGATATCGTCAATGTAAGCAATGATAAATTTCCCCAGCATTTCCCTCAGTACATTGTTGATGTAACACTGGAAGACTGAGGAGGCACTAGAAAGTCCATACGGCATGACCAAGTATTTGTGGTGGCCTGAGGGTGTGCTGAAAGCCATCTTCCGTTCATCTCCTTCTCTGATTCATATTAAATTGTACATGCTGCACAGATCCATTTTGGTAAAAATGTGAGCAGTGCATAACTGTTCTAATGATGAGGGAACTAGTGGCAGCGGGTATAGGTATTTCTCAGATACCTGATTTAGCCCTCGGTAATCAATGCTTGGTCACAGTTCCCTGCCTTTCTTTTTCACGAAGAAGAATTCATCCAAGGCCAGGAATTTAGATGGTCAGATGTATCTCTGTTGGAGTGCTTCTCTAATGTAATCCTCCATGGCTTTCTGTTCCGCAATGGATAGTGGATACAAATGGCCACATGGAGGAGAGGCACTGGGAAGTAAATCTATAGCGCAGTCGTAAGGGCGATGTGGAGGTAAGCCTCTGGCTTTGGCTTTACTGAAAACATCTTTGAGGTTGCAGTATTCTTCTAGTATGTATACTGGTGACTCTGGGTCAGGGGTCTCTACTGAGATGCTAGTGAGGGTTTTACATGGGTGTACTAAACACCAGTGGAGGCAATGATGAGACCACTGAATGATTTCTTTATCCATCCATGACATACGTAAGTGGGTAATAGAGTATCAGTCAGGGTAGGCCTAGGATGATTGGGTGTTTCCTTCTGTTTGTGACATAAAATAGGATGGTTTCTTTGTGCATGGTGTGTGAAAAAGTGTGAAAAAGGAGAGGTTCACTGCTTAGGGTGACATTCCCTGTGCCCATAGGGCTTCTGTTTTACAGGTAGGTGAAGTCGGCATGCAGTGGCTGTAAGGATAAAAACAGATCCTAAGTGTATGATTTGCATTTGTAAGGAAAAGGATTGTAAAGGAAAAGATGTCTTGAGACCAACTGGAGAGGTGCATGGAGATGTGGATGCCTCCTCCCACTTGTTGGTGGTCTTCCTCCGTGAAGGACACTGGGCTATGGAGTGATTAGGCTCACTACAATAAAAACATAGCTTATCCTGACATTGGTGCTTTCTCTCTGTGAGGCTTAGGGTACAGCCCACCTACATGGGCTCTGAAACTTCCAAGGTCTTGTCCTGGAGATATGTAGATGTAAGAATTCTGTTACCATACACTAACTACCAGAGCATTTCAGTATTGAGGCCTCGACGGAATGCAGCTTTTAACACAGCATCATTCAATCCACTTTCTGCGGCTAGCTAGAGGCTGTATTCTGCAGCCCCTTTTCTCCCCTGTTTGACAGCGAGCAGTTGTTCTCCAATTTCCTTCCCCTCCACAGCATGATCAAATACTCGACAAAACAGGGCTATAAATCATTTATAAGAAGCTACTGGCTCACCTCCTTGTTCCCACACTGCTGTGGCCCAAGCAAGAGTCTTACCAGAGATAAGTCGGATGAATTAAGCAAGCTTGGATTGATCTGAGATTCCCTCTTGTTCTGTGAAGTAGAGAGAGCATTGCAGGAGGAATCCCCGGCATTGAGCAGGATCACCTGAAAATTTGTCAGGATGTGAAGTGGGCAGGTGCACTGTGGTACTGGGAGAAGGTGGGTTTGCAGCCTGCCCCATGAAGTGTCCCTGTCCCATCACTAGTGTCACCACTTGCTTAGAATGATGATCAGATTATAGATGAATGCAATTCCACACTGGAACAGTTGATGGCAGTAATGCACAAAACAGGAATGTCTACCATTAATAAAACCCAGCAGACAGATAAGTGCACACACTTCTCACACCACTGTGCTCCATTCACTGTTAACTGCTCACTTCTGAAAAAAATTTGCTGTTATTTACAGTATAGGGGAAGCAAGACAAACCATAAGTAAAGTTAACTTAACTTTAAAACAGTAAACTGAGAATTAAGAGTGCACTTATTGCCAGTGTGCTGCCGTTGTGTTGCTCAGTTTAATCTCATATCTGCGGTCTCATATAAAAGACACTGATCTCACTCCATAGGTTTAACATTGTGGATTATTTTGAGTGGGGGGACACATGGCCCTCTCACCTGCAGTACAGATTTTTCTGTAAAGTGCATCATTGTGTATATCAATGACATGTTGATTTACATTACAAAGAAACATATATTAATCATGTCAGAAATGTTCTGGCTCATCTCCATAAAAACTGTCTCATTTTAGGATATATATTCAGTCCAGACAGAGTGTTCATGCACCAAGACAGGTTCATGGCAGTCAAGAACTTGCCCATTCCCCCCACCATTAAGAAGCTTCAGAGGTTCTTGGGGTTTTCCAACTCTTATAGGAGATTAATCAGGGGCTTTAGTTCCATTGCTGCACTCCTAATGTCATTGCTCAAGAAAGGGCCAAAAAACTCCAATGGAAACCTTCTGCTCACCAAGCCTTTTAACGCCACAAGAGGGTGAAACATTTTAGTACCCATCATAAAACACCTTAATCCTTCCAGACTTTTCATAGTCAAAGTGGATGCCTCAGCACCAAGTGTTTTTTGTGAAAAAGAAGTTTTATGAAAAATGAAAGCTTCATCCAGTGGCCTTTTTTCATGGACAATATGTCCAGCAGACCTCAATTATGATATCTGAAACAGGAATCTGCTTGCTGTTAAACTGGCCCTGGATGACTGGTGTCACTGGCTGGAGGGGGTGCTTCACCTGTTAATCTACACTCACCATAAGAAACTTGAATATATCAAAATTTCCAAATGTTTAAACTCACACCAAGCACACTGAGCCTTGTTTTTTCAACCAATTCCAATTCACCCTCTCATACCACCCAGGTTCCATGAACACCAAAGCAGATCTCAAGGGAACTCAGAAGGATGGATCTTAGCACAGTTGTGTTTTGTGTGGGTGCTAACCTTGGAATACAACAGGACACTAACAATATTCCTGAACAAAGAATTCCCACTCAACATCCGGTTGGCAGGAAGTATGTACCATCCTATGACTGCGGCTACTGGGAATACAGGCATTGACAGAACTCATCTGCTCTTACATTGTAAATACTGCTGGCCCCAGATGTTCTCTGTTATCCATAATTTCATCTCTTGAACACTCTTGTGTTCAAGCTAAAGTTCCTAGAACTTTGCCAGCTGGAAACCTACTCTTATTGCCCATGCCACAGAAACCTTGGTAGCACACAACCATTGACTTTGTCGCTGGTCTTCCCCTGTCTCAAGGAAACGGTCATCATGATTATCATAGACCATTTCTTCAGTTCTCTCTATCTGATCTCTCTCCCTGGCCTTCTGGTGGCCATGGTTGAAGACAGGCAGACACTGGACAGACTTGTCTTGGGCAATTAGCATATCCTCTAAACATTTAGAATGCAACATTTAACATTTAGATTAGATTTAACATTTGGATTTAGATTTAACATTTAGGGTTACATTTAACATTTAGATTTAATGTTTAGATTTAACATTTAACCTGCATGTATTAGTGACGTTTAGCACTGTTTTTTTTTTTGAGTCATAATATATTGTATTGTTTTGTTGCGCTGCTTATTTCTAACGATTTGTGCAAAAATGCTACCGTAGCACAAATAAATGCTGCCAATAGCAGACGATAAACTTAATACTAGGTGCAGCCCTTAATCAAACCTTAAAATTAACACTAAGACTTAAAGCTTAAAGTTAACCCTAAAATCTATGTTCATACTGCCATGCTGAAGTGACTCAAATCTGTTTTTTTTTGTTTTAATGTAACCTTTACAAATCAGATTTGAGTCATTTTCAAATGTGGCCCTAAATCTGATACATGTACAATTTGCGGCCATGTGACGTGAATGAGAATGCTCAGATCAGAATTTGTGTGGCTTTTTGCCTATACACATGTGCTGAGCACCATCGTCATCATCCAGCACAATGTTTGGTCCATTTGTGCTACCTATCAAGATATGCTACTTAGCAGTTGCATGTTAGGTTTAAAGTTAAGGTATTAGGGTTAACTTTAAGTTTTACCTGTGTGAGTAGGGAACCAGGAACAACACCAAAGATGCTGAAGACATGGATTAAGAAAGCCGAGTGTGGCACTTATTTACAGACAGGTGTGCAGGTATGCAAGGTAAGACCTGATGCTTGGTAGGCAGACGGTGAGGCTGCATAGCCTCAGGATTCACAACTGTTAGGGTTAAAGTTAGGGTTTGGCTAAAGGCTACAGATAAAATTGAGTCTATTTTCTGTTATTGGCAGCATTTATTTGTGAATACAGTACAGAAGAAGAGCTACTGTTTGCTGTCTCCAAAGCAAAACGCTATGCATACATTAGCTACTAGCATGTCCATTTTGTCTTTTTTAATACCATGAGTCATCTCACAAATGTGTTTTTGTTGTTGGTGACGCAGTTGACTTGTGCAAAATTGTATCACTGCACTCATGCATGCTGTTTTGGAGGACAGCCTCATTCTAATTAAAGTCAGCTACAGCTCACTTGTAATTATGAATGTGAACCATCGCGATAGGCAAATCCGATCTGAGCAAAAAATCGGAATTGTACAATGAGGATTGCAGTGTGAATGTAGCCAAAGTGACTCAATCTGATTTGAAAAGATCAGATTTGTGCCACATTAAGGCAAAAAATAAGATTTGAGTCACTTCAGCATGGCAATGTGAATGTAGCCATAGAAGTACGCTATTCCAGTCTGCACATGTTTTGTGAATTTGAAGGACTATGATTGTGTGTTCTTCTTTGTGGGTAGTACTGCAGGATTATGGGGCATTTACAGTGGTACTTGAAAGTTTGTGAACCCTTTAGAATTTTCTATATTTCAGTATGAATTAGACCAAAAACATTACCAGATTTGCACACAATTCCTAAAAGTAGATAAAGAGAAACCAATTAAGCAAGCAAGACAAAAATATTGAAAATGATCTAATATTATATCTGTAAGTAGCAAATGCATGTGAACCTCTAGGACTAGAAGTTCTACAAGTAAATCAGCAAATAAAACAGCAGAATGTTCTGAGATCACTGGGTCAAACTGGTTGGTATTATTACTGTGACTGGTTATAGTTCTGTGTGAAATGAAATGTGTGAAAAGTGTCAAAGAACATTAGTTGATGTTAGACTTTCTAAGCTATTATATTAGTCTGCTTGCCTACACAGTTGCCATCTAGCTAACATGGACTTTATTAGTTTAGTTAAAGTAATCACTATGTTCCTTATTCTGATGTGCATGTGCAGGTATGGACAGGCAAAATGCAGTTGCAGTTCAGAACTTTAATATAAAACTCACAGATCAACAAATCCAAATCAGTAATCCAAGAACAAGTTCAAAATACAAAGGATCAACAGAGCAGCAAACAACTATTAAGTAAAAAAAAACAGCAGTAGCAGATATGAGGACTGAAACTATTGTTTTGCAGAGAGTATGTGTGTGAGTGAGTATATGAAGAGTCTATGGCAGGGGTGTCAAATCTGTCTGTAAAGGGCCAGCATAGGTGCAGGTTTTCATTTCAATCAAGCAGGAGCCACACCTGATTTCACTTGTTAATCAGTTGATCTTGGGTCACAGGTACTCAAGTGTGGCCTCTGCTTGGTTGGAATGAAAACCTGCACCCACATAGGCCCTTTGCGAACAGGTTCTGGCCTAGAACTATATGCCACCATACCGAACTTTTGTCTAGATGAGGGCATGGGCAGAAACTCAGGCATAGAGGCAGACTGGGCACACTAGAACTGGAGCAAGCTCAGTGGCCACGACTGGAACTGCAGCAGGCTTGGTGGCCGCTCCTGGAACTGGAGCAGTCTCTGTGAGTGCGACTGGAACTGGAGAAGGCTTTGTGAGCATGACAGAACCTGGAACAAGTTCTGAGAGTGTGACAGGAACAGGAACAGGCTCTGAGAGCACGACAGGAATAGGAGCAGAGACAGGAACAGGCTCTGACTGACTGTTTTTGGAAAAGGCACTGTGACTTTCACTGAAACAGGCGCTGTAACTTGTGTGGGAACAGACGCTATGGCTGGGACAGAAACATGTTCAGTGACTGTGACTGGAACTGGAATCAAAACAGGAACAGGCTCTGTGACTGGAACTGGAGGGGGTTACATGACTGACAGTCTCTGTGATGTTTAGAGGAACGGTTTGTGACATTTAGAGGAATAGTCTCTGTGACCTTGACGGGAACAGTCTCTGTGACCTTGACCGGAACAGTCTCTGTGATTTGAGCTATAACTGTTACTGGAACAGGAGCAAGAGTGAGCTTCGTGACAGTGACTGCTGCTGGAACAGGATCAGGAGCAGACTCCTTGACAGTGACAGGCTCTGTAACTATGACAGAGGCAGGTTCTGTAACCTGGACAGGAAGAGGATCAGTAACTTGAACAGTCCTTGAGGCTTGGACCAGATCAGGTGCTTTAGCTTGTGCTGGAACTTGTTCTGTAGCTTGGACTGGAACTTGTCTTGTAGCTTGAGCTAGAACTTGTTCTGTAGCTTGAGCTGGAACAGGCTGTGCAGCCTTTACTGGAACTTGTTCAGTGACCTTGACTGGAACAGGCTCTGTGACTTGTACTGGAATAGACTCGGAGATGTGTACTGGAACAGGCCCTGAGACGTGTATGGAAACAGGCACTGTGACGAGTCCTGGAACAGTCTCTGTGGCCTCGGCGTGAAGAGTCTTTGTGGCTTGGATAGGAGCAGGCTCTGGTTCTGTCATGGTGAACTGAACAGGAGCAGGTCCTGGCTCTGGCCCAGTGAACTGGACAGAAGTGGGCTTTGGCTCTGGCCCAGTGACTTGGACAGAGACAGGAACAGAAATAAGCTCCATGTGAGTGGCTGTGGCTTGAACAGGAGAGAGAATAATAACAGGAACAGTAGCAGGTTCCGTGTGAGCGAACTTGGTTGGAACAGGAGCGGGCTCCGTGAGAGCGACTGGAACAGGAATAGGCTTTGTGTGAGCGACTTTGGCGGGAACTGGAGTGGGAATAGGAACAGGAACAGACTCTGGGTGAGCAACTTTGGTTGGAACAGAAGCAGAACTAGGAACAGGAACAGGCTCTGTGTGAGCAACTTTGGCTGGAACAGGAGTGGAACTAGGAACTGGAACAGGAGCGGGCTCCAGGAGAGCGACTGTGACTGCAGCGGATTCTGACCCTTGTGTCAGCTCAGACTTGGGTTCAGGCGTAGTCATGGTCACATGCTCAGGAGAAGACTTGGACTCTGGAATAGATTCGGACTCCTGCGTGGACTTGGACTCTGGTGTGGACTTTGACGCTGATCTGGAATTGGACTTTGGCACGGTCATGGACTCTGAGGGATCCTCAAAGCCGGGCGGGGGAGCATCAACATAATCCATAAAGCTTGGAGAAGGGGCAACGACATAATCCTCAAAGCCTGCAACATGCACTAGAGCAATAACCTCCTTTTCAGACACTTGCGGAAGCTCAGGAGCAGTTGCCTCTTTTTTGGCCACTTGAGAAGGCTCTGGCGCAGTTGTCTCACTTTCCGCCACTTGAGGGGACTCTGGAGCAGTTGCCTCACTTACAGCCACTTGAGGGGGCTCTGGAGCGGTTGTCTCACTTTCCGCCACTCGAGGGGGCTCTGGAACAGTTGCCTCACTTACGGCCACTTGAGGGGGCTCTGGAGTGGTTGCCTCACTTTTGGCCACTTGAGGGGGCTCTGGAATGGTTGCCTCACTTTCGATCACTTGAGGGGACTCTGGAGTGGTTGTCTCACTTTCGGCCACTTGAGGGGGCTCTGGAGCAGTTGCCTCATTTTTAGTCTTTGGAGGGGACTCTGGAGTGTTTACCTCCATCATAGAGGCATCATAGAACCACCCGAGTGCTTCACCAAAGTCTGTTGGATTTTGTAGAGAGGGGTGCTCTATGCTGATTATCTTCTCTGCGAACATACGGGTCCAGTGAGCCAATAAATCATGCAACTCACCTAGATGAGGTCTGAAGGCTTAGGTTCCACCAGACTCTCCCAAAACAATCGGCAGTGGATCAACAAAGTGGAGTTTCCTTTACCCCATCATAAGGCTCTGGTGGTTCCATCTCCCACTGTTGTAGAAACAGTTGTTAGTGGTCATAAAGACATCCTGGATCAATGGTGATCCCTGTCTTGGTGAAGCATTCTGTTACAACGTTCCTGCCGACGAGGCATGGCTGGACACAATCACAGGTTAGGAGATGGAGATAAGAGCAGAAATGTTTATTTAAACACAGTATGGCAGAGGTACAATGACAGCAGGCAGCATAGTAATCCAAAAAACAGACATAGGTTGAGTGATCAGCAAACAAAGTTAATTAGGCAGAGCAAAAGGCAAAATCCAAAAACCAGAAATCAAAAACGGGAAATAATGCTCGGCAATAGCTACACGGAGGCTAAACTAATGCTTCTCAAAGTCATAGTGCACATGAGAGTCCTTATATACACTGTGTGAGTGGGAGAAGATTGGATGCACCTGCATCCACTCATCGATCACGTGATCCAGAGCCCGGGAGTGCGCTGGCCATCTTGGCTGGTGCATTCTTGGTGTAGTAGTCCACGTCTGTAGTTTGTCCCAGTATGAGAAAGTGTGTGTCTCTGTGCTATGTGCAATGGAGATTAACAAAAGCACAGCACGTGCGGTAGAGTTCACAATGCTGCGCGCATGCAGCTGGGTGCGGATCATGACAAAGATTAGTAAATAGAATAGAAATATATATATATACACACACAGTGGATATAAAAAGTGTACACACCCTTGTTAAAATCCCAGGTTTTGGTGATGTAAAAAAATGAGACCACAATAAATCATTCCAAAACTTTTCCTACCTTTAGTGTGACCTATGTATGAACTGTACAATTCAATTAAAAAACAAACAAATCTGTTAGGGAAAAAATACAAAAAATATAAAATGTACAATAAGCTGGTTGCATAAGTGTGTACACCCTTAAACAAATATTTTGTTGAAGCACTTTTTGATTCAATTACAGCATTCACTCTTCTTGGGTACACACCTGTCATCAATTAAAGAGGCTCTGATTAACCTCAATAAAAGCTCAACTGTCCTAGTAAGATTTTCCTGGCATTTGCTCAGTTGCCTGCTACAGCAAAAGCCATGGTTTGCAGAGGGCTTACACAGCATCAAAGGGATCTCATTGTTGAAAGGTATCAGTCAACAGAAGGGTACAAAAAAATTTCCACAGCAATGGATATACCATGAAACACAGTGAAGACAGTCATCAAAAAGTGGAGAAAATATTGGACAACAGTGATGTTGCCAAGAACTGGACACCCCTCCAAAATTGATGAAAGGACAAGACAAAACTGGTCAGGGAGGCTGCCAAGAGACCTACAGCAACACGGAAGGAGCTGCAGGAATTTCTGGCAAGTACTGGTTGTGTACTACATATGTCAGCAACCTCCCATATTATCCATATGTCTGGACTATGGGGTAAGGCTGCAATCGGAAGCCTTTTCTTACAAAGAAAAACATCTGGGCCTGGCAAAAATTTGCAAGGAAATACATCAAGTCTCCCAAAACCATGTGGGAAAATGTTATGGTCTGATGAGACTAAGATTGAATTTTTTGGCCATAAATCCAAAAGGTACATTTGCCACAAAAAGAAAACTTCGCATCACCTAAAGGACACCATACCCACGGTGAAGCATGGTGGTGGCTGTAAATCTGGCCCAGAAGCCTCAGGTGTCTGCAAGAAAGCTGAAGAGGAATTTTACTTTTCAACATGACAATGACCCCAAGCATACATCCAAATCAACAAAAGAATGGCTTCACCAGAAGAAAATTAAAGTTTT
>JAQQZU010057224.1:11159-19296 GCA_030068025.1 Parauchenoglanis punctatus | reverse complement strand
GACTGCGGGAGGAAACCGGAGCACCCGGAGGAAACCCACGAATGCACGGGGAGAACATGCAAACTCCACACAGAAAGGCTTGAAACAATGTAAATGAAAAAATGTTTGATAACGAAAATATCAGTGAAACCTTTATTCGTTATATATTTTTGATATTCATGATATATTTGATATATTCCCTTCCCTGTTTCACGTTCCTGACCGCAGTTAGGGAATCCGGCTCGCCAGGCTTGCTAACAGCTTTCACAGTGCTCCAGGATTCTAGCAGGTATGCCCGTTTACAAAATGTCATCTTCGCTCCATGACTAGCAAAAGAATAACAGAGTCGTGGCTAACTCCAAACAATTTCCGCATAGCAACGACACCACCAATCACGTCACAAACAAACAAACAAACAAAAAACCTTCCGACAATACCCCCCCATTTTAAAGCTACACGGCCCATTTTTTAACAAGTATCATGAAAGTGCCTGAGAAAATGATGCTAAAATGAAAACTAAATCTTGACAAACAAAAACGTTCCGCTCCAGGGTACGGTTCACTTGGACCTCTTGGAGGAGGTGTTAACAACATTGCATAACTCATGCTGGTTGCATAAGTATTCACACCCTTTTATAATTGGAGATGTGGCCGTGTTCAGTATCACATTCAATCTCATGTTCAAAAGTAATTATCATGCAGCTGTCATCAATGAAAATATTCTGATTTACCCCAAATGAAGAATTTTTTTGTAGGCTTTTCTTTACGTCTTCTTGCATTGAACCGACTGCTGAAGCCAAAGAGCTTACAAAGCCTGTATGGTACCTCATTTGTTGAAAGCAGAGGGGTATAAAAGAATTTCCAAAACATTAGCTGTACCAAGGAACACCGCGAAGGCCATCATCAAAAAAGTGGAGAAAACGGAGCACCACAGTAACATCACCGAGAACAGGACGTCCCTCCAAGATTTTACAAAAGAACAAGACACAATTTACCAGGGATGCTGCCAGGAGACCTACGGCAACATTAAAGGAGCTGCAGGAACATCTGATAAGTACTGATTACTCTCTGCATGTGAGAACAATCTCTCGTATTCCTCACATGTCTGGGCCGTGGGGTATACACAAGCCCTTTCTCACAAACAACATCCAAGTCTGACTAAATCATCCTGAACTACTTGTAGCAAAATGTGTTATGGTCTGATGAGAACAATTCCAAACGCTAGGAAAATTCCAGAATTCCAAAAGTTCCAATACGTTTGGCACAGAAAAGCACATCAACAAAAGAACCCCTCCCCAAGGTGAAGCACGGTGGTGGCAGCATCACGCTTTAGGGCTGCTTCTCTTCCGCCAGAACTGGGGAATTTTTCATGGTGGATGGACACATGGATGGAAAAGGAATTTCAGCACAACAATGACCCAAAGCACACGTCCAGATCAAAAAAGGAACGGCTTAACCAAAAGAAGGTCAGTGTTTCTGAATGTCTGAGCCGGAAATCAGACCTGAATCCATATAAAAAATCTGTGTGTGACCTGAGCACAGGAAATGACATCACAGGTTGACGGCTCTAGAACGTTTTTGGAAGAAAGAGCTGGAGAATAATGCTCAGTCAGGATGCGCCATGCTGATAGACTCATAAAGACCGAGTGGCGTAATAAAATCAAAAGGTTCTTCAATAAAGTATTAGTTTAAGGGTGTGCAAACTTATGCAGCCAGGTTATTGCAACTTTTTTTTTCCCTCTAAAATGTTTCTGAGTTCATTTTAATGCTTTATAATTTCACATCGATGGTGGAAAAAGTTCTGACATGTATCTTAGTTTCCTTTTTTTTTTTACTTCACAAAAACCTGCCATTTTAACAGGGGGGTGAATACTTTTTATGTCCACCGTACGTCATTTACAGTAATGCTGAAGTAGCCATTAGATAGTTGCCTAGATAGGTAGATACGGTGCATGTTCTCATCTCTAAAGGTCCGAATTATGGACGCCGCTGTAAACCGATCCATAGTTAACCCGTGGTTGATCACATGACCAATAAGCGTGGCCCTAATCTTATAAGAGACCGCTCTCCTTCCTTCTCTTCCTTCCCGTCCACGTCCTCCTGGTCCTTGTTCTCCTTCTCATCCCCTGCCTCTTCTTGCTCTCCCTGCAATGTTCACGTCCATTCTTCTGAACAGGTAATCTGACCTTTGACTTAATTATATGCCAGTACTAAAGCAGTGATTGGTTGGGATCAGTTACGCTGTTAGTGTTTGCATGTGCGAGCAGATGGAAAGGAAAAGATAAGGAAGTTACTCCCCGTTTTCGATTTCTTAGGGATTTGTGTGTAGCGTTAGCAAAAACTGGGTGAAAGGCTGAGAATTAGCATATAGTTGCGCAGACCTGGTGTGTGGTTTTGAACTTTGCGTGACGGGTTTCAGAAATCATGTGGCGTAAAGATTGTGTTTGTACGCAGTTTACTTTTTTTTTTAAATTCAGGGAATGAATACAATCTGTCTCTTTCAGCTTTGATTAACGTTCTTTTTTTTTTTTAAGCATCACAACGTAAATTCTCCACTCCGGCGCCGGATCATTGCTTTTCTCACCAAAAAGAGGTCTTAAGTGCCTCCGTTTGTGCCTGGAGTGAGTCAGAAGGTCATTTAGAAGGAGTGAAGTAGAACATAACGAGTTGTTCCGTTGTGGATTGATTGGTGCAATGTTGCACAAATCCAAATTCATGTTGCCATGGAAACCCTTTCTCTCCATGCCTGCGAGATAATCGCGGAACAAGCTGATATTATCGCCGTCCTCATTCCCGTCTGACACTCTGAACTTCTCGGAGCCTTTTTTTTCCGGGTGTCCCCGTCTGTCCCACTTCTCTTAGATCGATGTCTAATGCATGGCCCAAAAACCCAAAAGCCTCATGGGAAATGTAGTGCAGCAGGAGCGTGTGCTTAGAATGCCATCCATCCAGATGTGGCTGGCTGCCAGGATAAATACTGATCCGACGCATCTGGATTTACAGCTGCGTGCATTCGTGTGTGTGTGTGTGTGTGTGTGTATGTATATAACCAGTATAACCATTTATATACCATACCATAAATAACCAATGTAGAATCATTTGGAAAAGTTGACAAAAGTTGACAGCCTAAACAATATTACATTGCAAAATGCACGTCCATAAATGTGCATAAATATTTTATCCCCAACCTGACGCGCCTAACGTCACTGCACAACACTAATTACTGGCTAACCTAGCTGGCCGTTTAGCTAACTGCTAAGCTGCTCACATTAGTCAGTGGGATTTCAGTGTCAGAGCCTCAAAGCATTTACAGATATCAAGATTTATATAAAGATTTACATGTCTTAATATATTTCAGTGTTACCATGACAACTCGCTATGACAGCTCGCTAAATCACTTGTTCTTTATATTTCAGAAATAGTAAACATTTCCAGAGAGAGGGGGGGGGGTTAGCCTTTGGCAGAAAGTAGGTTATTAAAAGGTGTAGTGTGTTCTCTGTCTCTCACACACACACACACACACACACACACACACACACACACACACACGATTTATCCATTTTGTATTTTTAGCTGAACGTTACTTCTGCACCTCAGCGTGCGTGTTAATGATCATTCAGTTTGTAAGCGTAGCAGCTGAGCGCTCGTTGCTTTCAGATGTCATTTTGCAAGTTTTCTTATTACTCTCTTTACAAGTTTGACAGCAAAGGAAAAAAAAGCACACATTTCCATCTTCAGTCCTTATTTTCTATCCCTGTTTAAAGGCAAGTGTTTGTATTTCAAGTGTAAAACTGCGTCTTTTACTCAAGAGCACGTGTGTGTGAACCATGTTTATATAACATTGTGAAGACCAAATGCCCCCCCAATGTGATAAAAACCTGTCATTTTTACCTTGTGGGGACATTTTTCTGGTCCCCAGAAGGGAAAACTCAATTTTTACAAAAAATCTGTGAATATAATCAAAAAACCGAAAGTCTTGTATTTTGTTTGGGTTCTTATGGTGAAGGTTCGGGCTGGATAAGGGTTAGGGCTCTCGTAGTTAGGGTTAGAGTTATACCCATAGAAATTAATGGGAGGTCCCCACAAAGGCATGCAAACAAACATGTGTGTGTGTGTGTGTGTGTGTGAGAGAGAGAGAGAGAGCGATAGATGGAGCATGCATAGAACTGATGATTAGTGTTATAGATGGATGAGGTGTGTTAGAGGTGTGTGTGTGTGTGTGCGCGGTGGTTATCAGGCTGTTGTGACATGTAATTAAAGGTTATCAGTGTGAGGATCTCTGTGCTCGATTACTCTCTCCTTATCCCAGTCCTGATCTACACCTGCAGCCGAGCGACACCTCGAGTCTGTAATTACATCTCTGACACACTGGAGACGACACGCTGACATGAGTGTGTGTGTGTGTGTGTGTGTGTGTGTGTGTGTGTGTGTGTGTTTGTTTGTGTAAGCTACTGAAGTTCAGACGTCATGGTGTGGATTGATGATCTTTGAGATTCAGGAACTGATTGAAGTTTAATACGCTATAATTATTAAAGACACAAACGCAAACAGGTCGATACGTACCCCACTGGGTGGGTTTGTGTGTGTGTGTGTGTGTGTGTGTGTGAGAGGGAGGGAGGGAGTGTTCACTTATCTAAAATATGAAAAAGCAACAGATGCGCATTTAGAGATATCAAACGTTTTCATGTTTTGCTTCATGTGATGTTTTTATGTTTGATGTTCAATAATAATAATATAATAATCCAGCCTTTGATTTAGGACTTTTGTACAGTTTTATTTTTTGTCCTTTCATTTCCGCTAAGGTGTAATGTAAATTTTAATAGATTAGTTACATGTTAATATTTAAGAATCTTATTTTTTATGTGTTTTTAAAAGCAATAATTCTGCAATGCTTCATTTAAATCTTTAAAAAAAAAACGTTCATTTGTAAGAATCCTTGTTTGATGTAACGTGTTGCATCCTGTCCGGGCGGGGTTGCTGTTAAAATCAAATCAAATATCGCAGTTTACTGTTATTTACCAAACCATGTAACTATGTGCACATAGCAGTATATTATCGTTATACATTTGTTGCTATGGTTACATGGGCGAGCCTTCGTGGAGTCACCGTTCTGTTGTTGGTTTTAATCAAAACGTTTGCACGTGTGTAGCGGCTGACACGCGTTTCTACATAAATCCGTGCCTCTTGTCGTGACACAATAAGCACAATAGCGATGCCTAACATTATCCTGATACTGATGCTGGTTGTCGTGGTTACAGTGGGTTAGAGCTCAGATTAAAGGTTTGATGAGATCTACTTCAGACGTGCCCTGACGCACGGGGGGGGCGTGGTCAAGGCGGAGTCAGGATAAAAAGCAACCAATCAGGGAGAGCTCAGTCCATACTTGTTGCGCTTTGTTGCCTAAATTATTTTCCCACAATGGCGGTGTTTCATCAGTGGAGCGTGCGCCGTACACGTCCCTGTGAATGAGCTGTTGCTATAGAAACGATAACGTATTAGAAAGAGCGCGTTAATATTAACCTGCGCTACTGCCAGAGCTGCCGTCATAGAGAATGAATCAACACCTCCTGACCAATCAGAGTGCAGAACTCTGTAAATCTTATATAATACTTTGGATATAGTGTAGTTTTGATGTAAACTTGGTGTGAGAGTGTGTGTGTGTGTGTGTGTGAGAGAGAGAGAGAGAGATTCATCAGGAAATCGTTGGCAGAAAAAATAACATTATTGTTATTCTGGCCATATTACTGTTTATCTTGTAATGACGCAAATGGGAAAGACGACTGTGTGTGTGTGTGTGTGTGTGTGTGTGTGTGTGTGTGTGTGTGTTTGGGCACACGATTAGCTCATTGTGCCTCAGAATGTCATGCTCCATAGCAATAGCTGCAATTATCCCAAATATTTCAAAACCCAGCTTTTAGGTGGAATAAGAGCACATTAGCATATTTATATTAGAGGTGTAGAGTCATTTCAGCGTTTTTTTACACTTTTACATTTCATTTTGATTAAGTTTACATCTCATTTGAGGGCACTGTCTATTTAATTAGGGCTTCATACATTTTGTTTATTTTAAAATTGCAGCAATTTCTTTGTATTTTGTATTTGTATTTCTTTGTATTCTTTGTATTTAAAATTATTTAATTTTAGTCCATTGTCTTGAACGTTATTATTTAATTAACTTTTTATCTGATTCGTTTATTTGTCCGAATGTTTTCCGAGGTCAGTTTTGAACCTTTATTGACACATGTACAGGATTTCATTTGAATATTTAAATACGTACTGATTAGTTTGTTTAAAATTCGTCTCAGGTTGCGTACAGTCCGTGTCGTGGGCGGCCCGTCTCCGCCACCGCGTGTGTGGCCGTACGTGCTCCTGGTGCATTCTGGGTAACACTGCAAATGAAGTCGTGTTTAAACGGAAGCATGCGAGACGTTCCCTTTGGAGTGAATTAGTCAAGGAGTAAAAAAAGCAACGGCCCGAGGAGGAACCGTAGATCAGAGGAGTGTGACGCTGTGTGAGCTCGCCGGGGGTGATGGGTAATGAAGTCCAAACTGTGGGGACGTTTATTATTGATAAAAAGGTATGCAGCTTCACCTGGTGATATTTACAGCCAATTAATCAGGATTGACACCTGACATTTTTCGATATCCAGCCCAGGAGCTTTTCATCTCTCTCTCTCTCACACACACACACACACACACACACACACTTACACACTCATTCTATCTTATCCTGATTTTCTTTCTTAGTGTAGTTACGGTGTGTGTGTGTGTGTGTGTGTGGATGGATATGTGCAGCCAAATGAATAGCTGATCAGATTAAGGATGTTTTGACCGTCTCGTTTATGGTGATGGATGGATCAGTCAGAGTGAGAGAACGAGGGAATGGACAAAAGTTCCTGCAGGTTCCCATTACTGAGATTAAACCTGACATGTACAACAAGCAGGAAACAATCTAAGGACCTGTCTCCCTCTCTCTCCCTCTTTCTCTCTCTCTCTCTGTCTCTCCCAGACAGAAAACAGAAGGAAAAACAGTCCCAGTTAAACGAATACACACTGTAATAAATGCCAGACTTTAGGTCTGTCCCTCGTCTGCTGGCGTTGTCTTTAAAGGAAACAGGAAGTGAAGAGGCAGAGGGTCGAAAAGGACAGGAAGAAAAAAAACTTTACAAAAACATACAAGTACAAGTTGAGTTTTTTCTGTATATCATAATAATAATAATAATAAGTCTCAGTACTGTTTCTCTTTCTCCCGTGTCGTCTTCCTCTCTCACGCCGCCGCGTTTCCGTCTCACGTTGCTGTTCGTTACGTTATCAGAGTGAAGATTGTTAGCAATTTGTTGGAAGCCTGAAGGATCGAATTAGTGCGACCGAAGACATCAGGAGCAGGAATTACCCAGAAGGCACAGCAGCGCAGTCTAACCCTATTTCCTTTTCAATATGACGACGACGACAAAAGCTAAGACGCTCGAGTCTAACCTGGAGCGATGAAGTGCTTCACTTGCGGCTCGTTAGGAAGCTGATAAACAGAGGAGTCGGCCCTGAGCACGGAGAACCAGAAATACAGCACAAAGGCTCAGATGTAGCTGGATTTGTTTGTTTGACTGTATTACAGTTCTACATGAAGGGAGAGAAGACAGAGCTGAAGTGTTTAGTGAATAGGCGGTTCTCTGGGCAGCAGGAGGTTCTTCGTTTGTTGTTAAACGTTCTGCAAAGAACCCAGCGTTAGTTATTTGCTGTTATAACACACACTTTTCCTCTCAGAAAGGGTTCCAAAACATTTAATCATCAGACCCTTTTCTAAGAATCTGCATATTAACTCATAAACGGCGCTTCTTTAAAGGTTCTCAACAACAGAGAGTTTCCTCTGGAGAACTGAGAACAATTACGCCGAAGAACGTCATGGAAAAAAAAAAACCTTTACCCCTCAGAGTATTCCCAAAAAAGTCGAATTTTAACCCCTAGACATAAAGTAGGGTTACTTTTGGAAGCACAGAACCCTTATGTATACAGTGACGTCTTAAAGAACCTTTTTTTTCCTACTAAGAGTACATAAGAACCAAAAAGGTTACATCGTAAACAGCTCGTGTATGCAGGAGAACACTTTTTTGGAAGTTAAGACTGACTCTGAATGAACGAACTCCGATGAACCCTTAAGGAACC
>JAQQZU010057067.1:0-19313 GCA_030068025.1 Parauchenoglanis punctatus | reverse complement strand
ATCTCCACATCATTGCATTCAGTTTTTATTCACAATTTGTTTAGTGTCCCAACTTTTTTGGAATCCGGTTTGTATTAGAACAGGTTTCTCTAAGAGCAGAAAAGACCTTGTCTATGATATCCTTCTAACAATTAATATAGTGACTACAAAAGGAGTTGAGATTTCCATGATGTAGCACAAATGGGTATCTCACCTAACGAAAAGTTGACAAATTAGCTAAAGAGGCAGGTAAAAGAGAGAACATCAACAGTAGCATAAAATTATCTAAAGCAGAGGGGAAAGTGTTATATAGAACGCAATCAAAATGAGGTGGCAGGAGCACTGAGAGCAAGAGAGCACAGGCAAGTGACTTATTCTGAATAATGGATAAAATATCAGATTTTATGTTTTAGGAGGTATTAGTTAAAGAAAAGGTTGGAATAGAAAGAAAAAGGCAGCTATCTCCAGGTTGAGAATTGGACATATTTGTCTTAACAGTGCACTACATCTTATAGGGAGACACCCTACTAGAAAGAATAGAATGGAATAGAAAGGAAATTACAGCTATCTCCAGGGTGAGAGTTGGACATACTTGTCTTAATAGCGCACTACATCTTATAGGGAGACACCCTATGGGGCTATGTGTGGAATGCCAGGTACTAGAAATGGTACAGCATATACTTATGCCATGTAAGAAGTACTCTAAAGAGAGGTAAGAGCTGTACACAGATCTGAGAGAGCTGGTGTTAGTAGAAGTTTTGGATAAGAGTACTTTAGAACTTGGAACAAGAGGAAGAAGGAAATGCTCGCTCAGGGACTCTGGTCTACTGAGCAGAATTTAATGGCAAAACACAAATGGCTTGGCCAAGTAGATGGCGGCAATGCAACCACATGGATGCCAACTGCCGTAAAACCACAAGAAGAAGAAGAAGAAGATGCTTCTATTTTTTTCTTTTGTCTCTCAACCTGGTTGCTATATGATGCTATATGCTATACTAGTGTTACAAGTTAATGCAGATCCTACTAAGGTTATCCTAGAGGAACATTGGGAGTCTAGTGGAGTTAATAGAGTTAAAAGAGAAAGTAGATTTATTAACACAATTGAAAAACATGAAAGGGAAATGGGAATGGCAATAGGGTGTTGGTGGGAGCCCCCATTTGCCAGACAGCAGTGCTTCCCAGGCTTTTTCTGGGGGTCAATGTAGACTTAAGCATCATGGAAAGAATAACCCTAGGTATAAACTTTAAAGAATTGACAGAAAGGCACTTTCAATATTGGGGCTCCCACTTACAGATTTGTACAGATGGTTCCAGAAACCCTATATGAGTCAGAGTTGGATTTGGGATGTGTATGCCCTTACTACAGTTATGCCAGAGCAAGTGTTTTAATGATTCTACTTTGGTGTTTACAGCAGAAGTGGTGGCATTGTTCTGGGCATTGGAATGAGTTGAGGAGACCATAAAGAGTAGGGTAGTTGTGTGTTCGGATTCAGCTGCTCCTCTTTTTTTAGGATATAGCTGTCTAAGCATATCATGGGCAAATTACTGCTCAGTGTAGACTTACGAAAAATTCTGGAGTCATGCACAGACCCAGGCCACTTTGCTTCAACATTAGTGATGATGTGGGCTGCATCACATATGATCTTCCAAGTGCAGAACAGGAATTCGCTGCAGTAGCTGTACTGTGAAGTAGGCCTATCATTTATTTGTAATACTAAAGGCTACAAATTAGGCTTACCTGTACATTAATACTGTGGAAATACTCCATATTTATGTAATCATCTTCACTTACTGATGGAGCCTTAATAGGAATATTATAAGTGGAATCTTATAGATTTAATTGTTGATTTTTATAGTAGATAGCCGGGTAAAAGAAATATCATTTGAAACATCAGACATTTTTAGTTACTAGTTTTGTGTGGTAAGGCAAAAAGTGTACCAACTGTACTCTGTCGACCCTATCACATGAACTGATTAGTGCTTCAAATCTTAAAGCCTCATAACACATTTCTTGGAGTGATACCTGCAATTCTGTGGAATTCTTCATTGATTCTACTTCAAATGTACAGGAAGCTTTTGTGTGCAAGGGATATATTTCTGACACAGCAAGAGACAGTTGCCTTGGAAATATGCCAAGAATCACCAATATTATATAGAAAACTGCCATTGGCAAAAAAAATTAAGTGCTAAACAAAGAATTTTTTTCGGAACTGAGAGCATGTCCACCATGTGTTATGCAAGTGATATGAGGGCTGAGAATATTATTCAGATGTATGATGAAGAAAAACAGAAACACTTTAACAGAAAATTATCTGGGAATGATAAAAAGTCCCATGTTTCCCAGTGGGATGTTTACCTATTGTCTTCAAAGAATAGTTGAGCCCTGTGTGTCCTATTTATAAATGGGTGATATTTTCTTCTGTCTGATTTCTACCTACTACTCTTCCAGTATCGACCCATTATTGAATATTATATAGAAGTCTCCCTTTTTCATTTCTATCCCAAACTTCCTGCCAGATTGATTTAGCATATACCTTAATATAATTCTCTGCTTCTGCCTTACTTATTGGCAAGTCTACTTTTTTGTTTTGAAGAGTTTGTTTAGCCAGTTTATCCACCTATTCATTAACTTCCACTCATGAGTAGGTGCCCAAAGGAAGTTTGTTACAATGTTCTTTAACTTCATTCTTTATAGTGCTATATACATTTCGTTGATTATATCAGGTCTAATAGATTTACCAGATTGAATATGTTTTAATACTGAATAACTGAATACTCAGATCTGTAACTGATAGAGGGATCATTCATGGCAGGATTGAAGATTATGGAACTATTTTACAGTACTGGAATTGACGTAATCCTATATCTTCTGTTTTTGCATTGCTTATCCACACTAAGCTTTTGTAATTTGGTTTATTTTGTTCCCAACATTTGTTTAATATTCCCTTGGCTGGATGATTATCACAGCCTGAAGGCTGACCCAATACATCATCATCAGCTGCAATCTTCTGATACTTAATGGAATTTACCCCATTTCTCCTCGCATGGATGCCACTGGAAATGTTTTAAATGCCACTACAAATCCTCAATGTCTGGGCTTGTAATATGGCCAACACTTTAATATTCGGCTGCTGACATATAAGCAATACAACAATAATCAAAGATTGACCTCATTAGTGCCCAATATATATTCTGCAAGGATTCCCTGCTTGCTCCCCATGACAGACAGCATAGAATGTTAAAGATCATTTTACATTTGTCTCTTATTTTATTTAGGTGTACCTTCCAGGTTAGTCTTTCGTCAAACCATATTCCCAGGAACTTTGTTGCCTTCACTTGCACAAGAGGGTGCTTATATAATTTTAACAAAATAGGTTGGATTTTATTTTTTTTGAGAACAGATTGCCTGTGTTTTGAGATTGGTAATTTAAACCCTCATTATTCAGCCATTCTTCCATTTTAAGTATTGCCTCTTACATTTTACAATCACATACATGAGATTCATATCAACCTATAGCTCATAATGTTTCATCAGCTGCATATAGAGATTTTCCCATGCCTTGTTCAACTGAGAAGATGTCATTAATCATGATATTAAATAATAATGGGCTACACACACTCCCATCTGGGGTTCCATTGCCTACTGGATATATTTTAGAGTATTCTGACCCTCACCTATATCTTCCTGTAATACAAGAAGTATAAAACCCAATTATACATCCTGCCTCCTATTCCTAGTGATTCTAATTATATAAGTAAACCCTCTTTCCAGAGCAAATCATATGCCTTCTCTACATCAAAAAATATGGCAACTTTAAACTTCCCTGTTAGTCTGTGCCTTCCTGTTATCCGATTCTGAACATATCACAGAGTCCATTGTATTTCTACCTTTACAAAACCCATTTTGGTAAGGGTAAAAAAAACATTTACTTTAGAGAACTTATGCTAATTTTTCTGTAATTATCCGCTCCATGGCTTTACAGAAGTGAGGTGTTAATGCTATTGGTCTATAGCTAGTAGGTTGTGATGGGTCTTTCCCCGGTTTTAAAATAGGAACTATTATTGCATGTCTCCATGCTGATCGAAGTTTACCAGTATCCCACATCTTATTGAACAGTTTTAGTACTACCTGCAATGTGTCCTATGTCATATGTTCTAACATACCATATCTTTACCTTTTGCTGTCTGCTTAGCTGCTGCAAGTGACCTTCTCAATTCAAACATATTTATAGGTAAATCTATACATTCATTTGGTTTTTATCTTTTTTCCATTATTGCTGGGTAATTGTCCAAGACTTTTTTTCCTATTTAATCTTGCCTCTGCTGTGAGATTTTCTGCACTTTTCTAAATGTCTGGGCTAACAGTTCAGCCTTTTTAACAATGGCTTTAGCAATTATCCCCATTATTTAAAACAGGTTTATCATAGTTTCCGTTAATTCCCCCCATTGTCCTTATCATGCCCCATAGGTATGACCGCTGCATAGTCCTTCCAATACTGTTGCAATATGCCCTCCAGAATTTAAGTTTTGTGTCCTTACTGATTTTCTTACTACAAACCCAGCCATGAGGGGGTACACAATCCAGTGTATTTCTGCGTGCCGGTTCCAAGCCCAGATAAATGGGGAGGGTTGCATCAGGAAGGGTATCCGTTATAAAACTTTGCCAAATCAAATATGCAGACAAAAACACAAATTTCCATACTGGATCGGTCGTGCCCCGGGTTAACAACGGCCGCCATTAGTACTTGTTCGGTGACAGGGTGATGGAGGAAATTGGGCTACTAGTGGCCGAAGAAGGAGAAGAAGAGATGGAAGGCAAGTCCAGAGGAAGGAGGAGAGGAGGAAAGTAAAGAGAGTGGATAGGAACTTAGAATGTTGGTAGTACGACTGGTAAAGGGAGAGAGATTGCTGATATGATGGAGAGAAGAAAGGTTGATATATTGTGTGTACAAAAGACAAGATGGAAGGGAATTAAGGCAGGTGTATCAGAGGGGGGTTCAAATTGTTTTACCATGGGGTGGATGGGAGGAGAAATGGGTAGGGGTTATCCTAAAGGAACAGTATGTCAAGAGTGTATTGGAGGTGAAAAAGAGTGTCTGACAGACTTATGGTTATGAAACTGGAAATTGATGGTGTCATGATGAATGTTGTTAGTGCATATGCCCCACAAGTTGGGTGTGAGAAAGAAGAATTCTGGAGTGATATGGATGAAGTGGTGAAAAGATTACCTGAGGGAGAGAGAGTGGTGGTTGGAGCAGACTTAAATGGTCATGTTGGTGAAGGGAACAGAGTAGATGAGGAGGTGATGGGTAGCTATGGTGTCAAGGAGAGGAATGCAGAAGGACAGATGGTTGTGGATTTTGCAAAAAGTATGAACATGGCTGTGGTAAATACATATTTTAAGAAGCGGGAGGAGCACAAGGTGACATGCAAGAGTGGAGGACGATGCACACAGGTGGATTATATCCTATGCAGGAGGACCAGCCTGAAGGAGATTGAAGACTGCAAAGTGGTGGCAGGGGAAAGTATAGTTGGGCAGCATAGGATGGTGGTATGTAGGATGATATTGGTGATCAAGAAGAGAAGGAGAGTAAGGGCAGAATGAAGGATCAAACGGTGGAAGTTGAGAAAGCAAAACTGTAAGGTGGAGTTCAGAGAGGAATTAAGACAGCTACTGGGTGGAAGTGAAAGGTTACCAGATAGCTGAGCAACTACAGCAGAAGTGGTAAGGGAGACAGCTAGAAAGGTACTTGGTGTGACATCTGGACAAAAAAGGCGGACAAGGAATCCTGGTGGTGGAATGAGGAAGTACAGGAGAGTATACAGAGGAAGAAACTGGCGAAGAAGTGGGATAGTCAGAGAGATGAAGAAAGTAGACAGGAGTACAAGGAGATGAGGCATAGGGTGAAGAGAGAGGTAGTGTAGTGAAGTCTAAAGAAATGGCATATGATGAATTGTATGAGAGGTTGGACACTAAGGAGGGAGAAAAGGACCTGTACCAATTGGCTAGGCAGAGGGACCGAGCTGGGAAAGATGCAGCAGGTTAGGGAGATAAAGGATAACGATGGAAACGTAGTTGGGTGTTGGGAGTGTGTTGGGCAGATGGAAAGAGTACTTTGAGGGAATGATGGATGAAGAGAATGAGAGAGAGAAAAGGTTGGATGATGTGGGGATTGTGAATTTGGAAATGCAATGGATTAGAAAGGAAAAAGGTAGGACAGCTTTGAAGAGGAAGAAAAATGGAAAGGCTGTTGAGCCAGATGACATACCTATGGAAGCATGGAAGTGTTTAGTAGAGATGGCAGTGGAGTTTTTAACCAGATTGTTTAATGTAATCTTGGAAAGTGAGAAGATGCCTGAGGAGTGGATAAGAAGTGTACTGTTACCAATTTTTAAGAATAAGGGTGATGTGCAGAGCTGTAGTAACCACAGAGGGATAGAATTGATGAGCCACAGCATGAAGTTATGGGAAAGAGTAGTGGAAGCTAGGTTAAGAAGGGAGGTGACTATTGGCGAGCAGCAGTATGGACTCATGCCAGGAATGATTACCACAGATGCAATGTTTGCTCTGAGGTTGTTGATGGAGAAGTATAGAGAAGGTCTGAAGGAGTTGCATTTTGTCTTTGTGGACATAGAGAACACATATAGAGAGGAGTTGTGGTATTGTATGAGGAAGTCGGGAGTGCCAGAGAAGTATGTAAGAGTGGTACAGGATATGTACAAGAACAGACAGGAGCCACCGTGGACTATGATGTTTGAGGATAACATTGTGATCTGTAGTGAGAGTAGGGAGCAGGTTGAGGAGACCCTGGAGAGGTGGAGATATGCTCTAGAGAGAGGAGGAATGAAGGTCAGTAGGACTAAGACAGATTACATGAGCATAAATGAGGGGGACACAGAAATGGTGAAGATGGATGAGTTTAAATACTTGGGATCAACAAAGTAACAGGGAATGTGGAAGAGAGGTGAAGACGAGAGTGTAGGCAGGGTGGAGTGGGTGGAGAAGAGTATCAGGAGTGATTTTTGACAGAAGGGTACCAGCAAGAGTGAAAGGGAAGGTCTACAAAATGGTAGTGAGACCAGCTATGCAGAGCTGGAGGTAGCAGAGTTAAAGATGCTATGATTTGCAGTAGATGAGGATGGACAGTATTAAGAATGAGTATATTAGAGGGTCAGCACAAGTTGGACGGTTTGAAGACAATGTCAGAGAGGTGAGATTACGTTGGTTTGGACATGTGCAGGGGAGAGATGCTGAATATATTGGGAGAACGATGCTAGGGATGGAGCTGCCAGGCAAGAGGAAAAGAGGAAGGCCTAAGAGGAGATTTATGGATGAGGTAAGAGAGGACATGCAAGTGTAAGGAAGAGAAATGCTTACACTAGATTTGTCATATATTTTATTTTATATTATTGTAAATATGGTGTTTTGTTTTATATTTTCCCTTAGACTATTATATAATTTTACTTTAAAAGAACTACAGAACAGCACCTGATGGGAAGTGGTTGGAAGATACCACTCGCTATTACTGTTCAGGGGTGAATAAAAGTGTATCACCAATTGATTTATTCTTTTATTTATTATTTTTATATAAATGTATTCTCTTTGGGTTATTTGTTATTGAAATGTGGTGTTTATTATTTTGAGTAATGGGTTAATTGTTATTGGAATTGTAAATAATGAATGAGTGTTTTGAGATTCCCCATTGTGAAAATGGGTCCGGTTGGTTAACTGTTATTTGTGTAAAAATAATGGAGTGTTAAAATTTTTTTTTCTCTTTCTTATTATTCTTTCTCTTCTATCATTTTATTTCTAGTTAAGTACTTGTGAACATGCAGACGGGGGTCAGGGCAAGTATGTTAAGTGGGACTCCTGGTGTGGGGAGGGGGGCCTTCCTGTTATCACCGCAGTTAAAGGAGCACTCTTTCTTTGCTACCCCAAAGTTCACTAGTACAGGTCGGGGCATGTCTTATGTGTTATCTAGAGGGAGGGTTCCTAGTCTATCCTTGTCTGACAGGGACAAACTAAGTAAGAGCTTTTTGCCTACAGATGTCCCGAACATTAATGTTATTGACCTTACACATCGGATTGGCTCAGAAATTGGTGCATCCATCAGAGCGAGTTTAATGGATAGCACTGGGGCTAATGTGCTGACTAGGGATGCGGATGTACCCCCTGCATCAGTGTCCATGCTGGATAAGATGGGCGTGACTGTTATCGATGCGTCTAAACTCAACCTAGTGCTAAAGTCTGATGTGAATACTCCACCTTACTTCAGGGGGGATGGCTCAGATAAGTGCTCTGTCCTGGAATGGGAGGAGCTGATGCGAGCTTATCTCTCGAAGAGGGAGTGTTCAGATGCGGACATGGTTGAGGAGGTCGTGAATAGACTCGGGGATCGTGCTAGAGAAGTCACTAAGGTATGGTTGTGTAATAATCATAAAACTGCAGACCTTGCAATGGTTTTTTCTATCCTAAAACATCATTTTGCAGATTCATTCAGTTCAGGTTTACCTCTTGCTGATTTTTATGCAATGAAGCCTCACTTTAATGAGTGTGTTTTGGATTATTGGGTTAGATTAAATCATGCAGCAGAACTAACAGAACAATCTATCGTGCATAAAGGGAGATTCATGGTGAACAGAGATATGGAAGTGGCTGTTATGTTCATATAGAATTTCCCAAGCAGAGAACTTGCTCTAGTGTTTAAAAGAAAACCAATGAGCTCATGGACAGCTAGCGAGTCCTTAAGGGAGAATAGAGTACAAGAGGGTCAACTTAAACAGCATGCCATAGCACTTGTCAATGAATCAGTCAAGGGGAGAGTAGATGAGCAACTGTGTGCACTCTCACAGGTTTGTATTAGTGAGCCACAGCACACCAGCCAAGCTACTCTAGAAAAAGTTTTGGATATGTTGGGAAAAGCTCTTTTGAATAACTCTCAACCAGCATATGACAAGCCAGTTGTAACGCCATCTAAGCATTTTGCTAAATGCAGGGTTTTGTGCTGATTCAGGTCACACCACTATCACTCACTGTAGAACGAGAAAGCTGTGTTTTAAATGTTACTCACCAGAACACATTAGTAGTAACTGCACATTGACTACACAGGAGGGGAATGCGGGTGTTCAACAGATGGATCAGCCACAGGGAAACTAGAGTGTCTCACGTTGAATGGGGGCAATGTGAGACAGGTTGACGTAACCTCCACTAATGATTTTGAATTTGCATATTCATGCTGTGTTCAGGACACTCCGAAAGGTAAAACAGCAGTTTTTCAGAACTTTGCAAGAATAGACCAGAGTGATGGTCTATTTTATGCTGATGTGTTGGTGCAAAATAAGGTTGAGTTACGGGGTATGTTGGATAGTGGGTCCATGGCTACCACAATGTGTGCTGAGGTTCTTCCATGATTAAGGGAGGTGGGGGTGTTTAGTGATGAGTCTCTAACTCCGTGAGATGTATTTTTGGTTGGGTGTGGAGGTAAGCAGACCACTACAGTGGGTGTTTGTACTTTAAACATTGAATTGTTTGGGTGAAAGTTTGTGGTTCCTGTCCTAGTGATAGAGGGACAGGTTATTCTTGGCACTAACGTATTGAAGCCTTTGTTTAGACAGTTAAAGACAAGTAAAGTCTATTGGAGGGTGTTAACTAAGCCTGATGGGGTTAATCAGCAAGAACACACTCAGTTACTTCGCCACACACACACAAGATGGGCAGAGGTACAAAATCGGCAGCCAAGAGAATAATCCAAAGAATGGAAACTAGGTCGAGCGATCGGCAGACAGGGTATCAAAGATATTCCAAAAACAGAGAACAGAAACATGAACAGAGTCCGAAACACAGAAAAACAAACACGGGAAAAACAAGGCTCGGCAGACAACGCGGTGGCTAGTCTAATGCTTCACGAATACGACGCACAACCGAGAGTCCTTTTAAACACGGACTGATTGACCTAGGATTGGAAGCACCAGCATCCAATTACTGGTCATGTGACCTGGCTGGGAGTGTGCGCTCATGGGAACTGTAGTCCTATGTAGTTCGCGCCATAATGAGGAAGTGCACGCTTCCGTGCTATGCGCGACGGAGACAATGAAAGCGCTGCGCATGCGGCTGAGTCCATGATGCCTGCCGTGTTTGCGGCGAGGGGCAGAATCGTGACATTGATGTATATCCTTGTGTAGCCTTGGAGGATTTTGATGAGCTCAGGGAGCATGATTGTTTCCAGAATGTTGTACAGTTAACATCTTGTACAGCTAACACCACTCATTCATTGCAGGGTTCCACTAATAGGTTGGATGAGTTATTAGGGGAACATTTGAAAGCGTTGGGTCTTGAGGACATAGACATCGCTAACTGTCAAGTGTCTCCTGTCTGGAAAGGTAAACTTGTGGATTTGATTAGTAAGAACGACAGTGTGTTTTCTATGCATAGTCTGGACTGTGGTGAGGCACAGGGTTTTAGTCATAGGATTCGGCGGATGATGA
Source organism: Parauchenoglanis punctatus (assembly GCA_030068025.1). NCBI lineage: Eukaryota > Metazoa > Chordata > Actinopteri > Siluriformes > Auchenoglanididae > Parauchenoglanis > Parauchenoglanis punctatus. The sequence goes on along the minus strand of JAQQZU010057067.1, from coordinate 8,849 downwards.
GCTGTTTCGTCTTCCAAATAGGCGGCTGTCTCCAGCCCATTATCAGTAGCTAAAAGAGATGCTGGATGTGATGGAGGAGAAGAAGATAATATGAAAATCGTGTAGTGAGTACACTTCTCCATTGGTTTTGGTTTGGAAAAAGAATTGGGATTTACGTTTTTGCACTGACTACAGATGGCTAAATGCACGTACTGTTAAGGATCCGTTACCTCATCAAGCGGATGTCCTTGCTGTTCTAGGAGGTAATGCGTTTTTCAGTACTACGGACTTGACGTCAGGATAATATACAGTAATATTCCTTTACATGAAGAAGACAAGAAGTACATAACCTTTTCATCTACTCTAGGACTGCACAAATACAATCGGTTGTCGCATGGGTTGTGTAACAGTCTAGCTACATTCATGAGGATGATGTTGGTGGTCTTTGGTGATCAGAAATTTTTGAGCATACTTTGTTATCTGGACAACCTCTTAGTTTTTGGTAAGACTGAGGAGAGTTTGCAGAGATTTGACATGGTGTTCCAATGTCTCAAGCAACACAATTTAAAGCTCACTCCTGCGGAGTGTCAATTTTTGAGGAGGCCGGTGAAGTTCCTGGGTCACATGATTAGCAAAGAGGGTGTGGCTACAGATCCTGCTAAAGTAGAGGCTATTATGAATGTTAGCGTGAAAAATTTGATGGAATCCGATGGAGTAACTCCTTCAGCAACCAAGTTAAGATCATTCTTTGGATTGGTAGTTTACTATCAGCATTTCATCAAGCACTGTTCAACTGTGGCGAAGCCACTATTTCAATTGACCTCAGGGTTGAATAGACCATGAAAAGGAAGAGGGTTACAAAAAGGTATTGGGACTCGCAAGCTTGCTCAGTCTGACTGGACTCCTGAATGTAGGGAGGCTCTGAGTCAGTTGAAGGATGCGCTAGCTAGTCAAGATCTGTTGGCTCATCCTGATTTCACTACGCCTTTCTTACTTTCGGTGGATGCTTCTTCCAGTTTTTTTGGGAGCAATTCTTTCTCAACTGCAGGAGGGTTGTAACAGGGCTAGGCCCATTGCTTTTGCTAGCAAGTCGCTGAAACATGCTCAATCTAAGTACCCAGCACATAGGCTGGAGTTTTTGGCTATGAAATGGGCAATTCACGATAAATTTAGCCATTGGTTGCGGGGTCATAATTTCACTGTGTGGACGGATAATAATCTGTTGACATATGTGTTGACTAAACCTAAGTTGGACGCTTGTGAGCAACAGTGGGTTGTGAAACTTGCAGCATTTGATTTTGATATTCAGTATATCCCAGGATCAAAGAACGTGGTGGCTGATGCACTGAGTAGGGGACCTTTTGCTAAACCTGGGATCGTGGACAAACTGACGAAGGTGCCGTACAATCAGTTACTGGGTTAAGCTGAGCTGATGGAGATATATGATGTTTGGGATAAGTTTCGGTTGACCTGTGAGCCTCGGACGAGGGTAGCCTTGCATCAGAGATGAGGGGGGTTCAACACGTGGGTATTATGTCTAGTCAGGATCAGGCTCAAGGAACGGTGTCACAAGCAGATGTGAAAGCTGTGCTGCAGTCACGTTGTTGCTGGGATGGGGGTGCTTTATCTAGGGCTGTTACTCATTCGCAACATCTGCACACATTGGCTACTGTGGAACGCACTCCGTTACCAGTTTTCACACATGCTGAACTGCTCACAAGGCAAGAACAAGATTCTGTTATAGCGAGAGTGGTATTTTTTCTAACCAGAAGTAGACGTCCTTCTAGGTGAGAAAGATTTCAGGAACCTAGAGAGGTTATTAAGATTTTGATACAGTGGGGTAAGCTGAGTGTTAAGATGGGCATTTTTTACCGTACTTCTAGACATCCGGCTTCCAGGAAAAAGATCTTCCAGTATGTAGTTCCTATGTCATTAAGACATGATGCTCTGCAGGGGATTCATGATGAAGCTGGGCATCAGGGACAACGCCGTACACTGTGGTTGTGTAGACAAAGTCATCGGGCATTAGTTATGACCAGAAGTGATTATTGTGGGATAGAAGTTCAGGATGGTTTTGTTTCACAAATCACAGACAGTTGTTTGTTGTCTGAGGATGTAAGTACTGCTTGATCTGAGGTTTCTGATGAGGATGCCATGATGGAGCCTGTTGTGTCGCCGGGACCTGATCAGAGTGTTGCAGATTTGTCTTGTGCTGTAGTTGTGCCGCCTTGTTCATCTGTAGTTCGAGGGCGAAAACTGACTACAAGGTTAGGTAGAATTATTAAACCTGTATATAGGCTTATTCAGACTATGGCATCACAGACCTTAAAATGGTTGTAGGTTCATTTTAATTTATTTTTTTGTTTGTTTGAGTTTTATACAATTTTTTACTGTATTGTTATGTATACAATCCTCTGGTGTCTGTGAGGGGATTGTGATGGTAATGTAGAGTTGTATTGTATAGTCATCTGATTAACTGTGTATGATGGCATGGTTTTCTATGGGCAGACTAAGGATTAGCTACCCTTGCTCTGTTCTAATCCTTGACAGGATAGCATTTTTGCTGATGGATCTTTTATGGTCTTAAATTAATGACTATGTTCAACAATGTGCATAAGGGATACAGAGTGGGTAGTAACCATTTTTTTTTCTTGTCTGATACTTGCTGAGTGTAAATAATAGGTTTTGTAATCTAGTGTAACTCAGTGGGGGAGGATATAAGGGAGAGAAATGGTTACACTAGATTTTTCCTATATTTTATTTTATATTACTGTAAATATGGTGTTTTGTTTTATATTTTTCTTTAAACTATTATGTAATTTTACTTTAAAAGAACTACAGAACAGAGCCTGATGGGAAGTGTTTGGAAGATACCACTCACTATTACTGTTCAGGGGTGAATGAAAGTGTATCGCCAATTGATTTATTCATTTATGTATTATTTTTATATAAATGTATTCTCTTTGGGTTATTTGTTATTGAAATTTGATGTTTATTATTTTGAGTAATGGGTTAACTGTTATTGGAATTGTAAATAATGAATGATTGTTTTAAGATTCCCTGTTGGGAAAATGGGTCCGGCCGCGTCTTGAGATTATCGAGAGGGAAACCCCGTAGTTCTCTCTCTCGATAACGTGTCCTGATGGCAGGAGGTGCAGAGAGGAGAGTGATAAAATACACTCGATTGACTCTTCTCAGTGTGGTGTTCCGTCATTTCCCAGAGCATCCAAAAAAAAAAACCCCACAACGCATAGTAGAAAACCTCTACACAGGTGGTGTAACAGAGCAAGATGCGGAGGACAGGAAAAAGGGGAAAGAGATGATCCGCTGTGGTGACCCCTAATGGGAGTAGCCGAAAGAAAATGATTACTGTTTTTCTTAATACTGCTTGTGTTCTTTTATATTCTATCAGGGTTTCCTGAGTATGTGATTTCTTTCATTTTTGAAATGCTTTATTTCTAGCTTCAACAACTTGTATTGTGCTACAACAATTGTCATTCCACCATGGAACATTTTTACCCCTTCTAATTTTCATACTTTTAGGTATTATCTTCTCAGCTGACTTTATTGTTGCATTTACTAATTCATCATTGAACATGTCTATATCCATATTGTCATCCTTTTCAAGTTTAACACATGTTCAACGGATAAATTGAAAACCTTCACAATTTGTTTTTTCCATTTTCCACTTAGAGACTCTCTTCACATTTTCATAGCTCACCTTTGCTCCTATTATGGTAAATACTACATTCCATGCTAGTGCACTGGATATAAAATTTCACTATCAAACATATACTATAAACATATCACTACAGTATATGTGATATTATAAAACCAAATTCAGATTTTAGCCATGTTTCCTCCGTGCAAATTATATTTGGTTTCTTTTGTATATTATCAATATAGTTCTTAAATTCTTGACCGTTTGCTGTTAAGTTTCTCGAATTCTATTGTAGTACAGTTAATACCATTAGTTAGCACCAGACCATGTCTGAGAGGATTCATGAAGGTACATCTTCATTCAAGCTATTTCTAACCATTTCCAATAGCAATCCTTTTACCCCTAGATTTCTCAGCTGAGATCACTACAATGTTAATTCTTTCTGAATTTGAGCTGAGCAGTTAATAATCACTGCCATAAAAAGTACAAGTTCATTGTTGTTGACTGCTAAGGTTTCTACATTAATCACTTCTGTCATGATTTTTTGATGGCCAGTTTTTTAATCACATTAATTTTTTTCAGACTTGGTATATTTCTATGTAACTATTTTACTGCTTCTGAGTAATTATGCCTTGGGTGATTTTTTTTTTTTGTATATCTGCTGCTTTTTTACTGACTACGCAATCTAGATTGGCTGTGCTATGTTCTCTTCCACAGTTATAGTGTTTAAGTTTAATATCCTTATTGCATTGATTACATTCATGGTCTCCACTGCATTTAATAAATCTCATTCTAACTTTGCATATAGCTGCTACAAATCCAAGTCTTTGGCATTTAAAACATTGAAGTGGTGGTGAAATGTACAGCTTGACATTGTAACACATGTATCCTATATATTACTTTTCTGGCAGTTTTTCCTCATCAAATGTTAAAATTACAGAAAGACTATCACATATGTCTTCTAGTTTTTAATCATTTTGCTTCACTTACTTTTACATTTGCGATGTTTTCCTTCAATATCTCAATTTTTACATTTATCGGGATCTCTGTAATGACCCCTCCAACTCGTTCATTGGCCATAGTGCATTGTAGCTTCTTGGCATTGATCTTATCCATTCTAATTGCTTTTCCTTGTTCATCAGCATCTCTGTAGCTGACTAACAGCATTCCATTTCTTAGTGTCTTGGCACTTCTTATGTCTCCAATTTCCTTAATCAGACATTTTGCAGGTTGTAAGGAGTTAGTAAGAAGGTCATTGACTGTCCCCTGGTGGAGATGAAACACCAGTTTTCTGGGTTAATAGCTGTTAGATAAAATTCTTAGTCTACATTTTTCTACTAGCATTTTCTATCCACTAACTTTAATCTTGTTTTTATTGTGTTATAATTCCCAAGTTAGCATATCAATTGACCCGAACCCAGCACACCCCACCAGCTTTTGTCTGTCCCATTGTCTTCTGTGCCTTTACTTTCACACGTTCACAAACATCCACATCCTGACATACACACATTTACACACACACCCGCCCAGCCACCCACCCACCCACACCCTGGCATCCACACCCTGGCATCCACACATTAACATAGCAAATAAAATGTAATTGATTTGAGCATTCTTACATAGCACTCACACACCCCTACACACTCCCAGAAGGATATTCACACCTTTCAAACCCAACAGGCCATTTTAATTTGTTTCTCCCTTCCTGTACCCCCACTCACACACACAGACACATGTACACACCCAGGCTACTGTATATAAACTTGTCTGTCACAATAAACTTTGGATTTGAGCATACACCTGCACGTTGTGTCTGTGTCTCTGCTTGGTCCCCGGATCCGAAACGGGCGAGATACTTTCACCCATGGAAGTCAGATCGAACCTGAGAGAACAGAATCGTAGCTGATACAATTTTATTCTAACAATAGCATAGATGGTGTCAGAATGAATGTATCCTCTGTGTCATTTTGGAACCAGAGGCCTTGCATTCATAATTGAAGTGACATTTACATCATTTGGCAGACGCCCTTATCCAGAGCGACTTACATATATCTCATTCATACAATTGAGCAGTTGAGGGTTAAGGGCCTTGCTCAAGGGCCCATCAGCGATAGCTTGGCAGTGCTGGGATTTGAACTCACAACCCTCCAATCACAAGTCCAACATCTTAATCACTGAGCTAACACTGCCCAGTGACCTGTACCATTTTTGTGCACTAAACCTCATGGGTTAAATGGGTATGATTTTCAAGAAGCATTGAATCCAGGATCCTTCAGACCATTCCAATCAGGCGTTCCCATGAGCCACCCATGTGAAAAGCATGTGGTGTTTAAATTCACAGGAGCACCCTTTTTGGCTTAGGTACCTCTACACAGTGATGTCTGGTTGGTTGGTCTATGCCCATCCCAAGTTCATTGTATGCCCCTATGTGTCACAATCTGCTCTTATTTGCTTGGCAGATACCCTTATTGCAAAGAAGTACCTCAAGGCATTAATGCAACTTGAAGTGTCCATTGAGGCAATTACCTCAATGTGAACTGCCCTGGAGCTCATACAGCAGAACAATATAGCCCACCACTTGTCCTCAGCCCATCCTCCCTTTGTACATCTGGTAGTAATGTGCCATGGTCCGAAGACATCCTACCCCACATAAGTTAAAGGGAGGGCAGGTTTTGAGATGTTCTGGTGGCAAATCTGCCATGCATTGTAATTGCATCCTTCCTCTATGACAGGTTGCATATTTGTGTATAGTTGAGTCAACCCTCTATACTCCATAGCAACTGTAACATCTGCGGTTGGGCACAATTTCTTAAAGAAAGATCTGCTATTGTAAAACACTCAAGCTGTTTAACTGCTTGCTCTTGGTTGTTAGGTAAACATCATCTTGGCTGCCTGAATGGTAATGGAGCTACCCAACTGTGTGATTCATTTCTGTAGACTTCTTTGTTAATCATTTTAAAGAAACTTTCATCTTCAGTTGAAGGTGTTAACTTGTTGTCATGATCAAAAACATGTCTTCTTTAGCCTTTCTGCACTTTGAGATCCTGTCTCATGATTCTCTGCTCTGCTGAAAATCTTCTCTGACACACAAAAAGCTCGTGCATATGGTTGGAGGATTGAAGGCTGGCCACCATCCAGAACAGATATTTTAAAGGTGTTGACCTATGGGTTGTGTCCATTTCCTTAGCAGACTTCTCCAATCAACACCAAATATAGGCCCCGGTGTTGGGCAAAAGGGGCTTTGAGGGGGCCATATGCTTCTCTCGTGCTGGAACATGTTCTCAGTTGATAAGAGTAAGGTTCACACTGGATGAATGAAATAATTAGACCTTGCTAGTGACCAGTTGTTTTGATCATCCAGGATGACCTAGGCCTTGAATGCTTGGTCTGGTTGAAGTTTGTGATACACCTTTGCAAAACATTTCATTACATGACCAACCAACTTGTTCTTTGCCACACACTTCAGTGCAATTTGAGTTGACAACCACTTTGAGGTTGTTACTTTCTCCTTCAGGACTTGATTTGAGGTGGAGGCCTGGATGAATAGCAGCATCTTTTGCTAGGTGTGTGGCTAAACAACAGTGCTTAAAGCAGATTCCTCATCCTTTTAAAAAGGCTTTTCTGTCATTCAGATTTTTGTCTCTGAAGGCTATGCCTTTTTTGAGAGTGTGTGGCTTACAATATATTTGACAGCTTTTGTTTGGATCACTGGGACTTTTCACGAGGGCTGAAAAGGGCTTTCTCAACTATTTCAGGTGCCACATAACATTCCTAGAGATGCTCCCAGGCCTTTTTAAGTACCACATTCAGTTCTGTTATGTGCACTGACCGTAGGTGTTTGACTTGGTTGCTGGATTCTCTACTGAGCCATTTAGTCAACAAGTCCAACTGCTCAGTAGCAGTGAGGCCTAATCCTTGAGTAGCATTTCTGAATGATTACTGCCATCAAAGTTAGCCGTCATTGTCTAACTTTGTATAGCTATCATTTGTAGCATATAATGGCTCATGTGGGAAAACAGGAGGCTGTGTTTTTTAAATAAAAGGGTTGTTAGGGCCTACATTTAAGGCACCATTTTCAGCAGATTGAAATGTTGGTGGGCTAGCATTAATAGCCATTTACACTGGAGAGCTGGTTGCAAGAACATTTACACCTTAGTGTGGGTCAAATTGGGCCTGGATGTATTCACCTGTTCGCTCCATTTTCTCTTATGCTTGTACTCAGCACACAATATACGCTGTTCTTAACCATTACATGACAAAAAGCATATCCAACAATCTGTTTCTCTTTCTCTCTCTTGCTCTCTGTCTCTCTCTCTCTCTCTCTCTCTCGCTCTCTGTCTGTCTGTTGCGCTGCACATCTTACCCGGGATACCAGCGATCCTGAGCCCTTCTGCTTTCCAGACCTGCCTGATTCATACTGATGTCGTACTTTTGGTTAAAGTTATCATTTGGAATCTACTTGCTCCTGTTGAGGATGACCCCATATTAACAACCTGAACATAATATACACCTAGAAACTGTGAAAGCAGTGTTGGATTGCTATTGACACAAGTGGCTCTGCTACAATGGCTTAGGACTTACGTTACCACAAACAGCCTTGTATCAGTCTCCTTCTGTGAATCAATTGAAAATGTTGACAAAATAGACTTTGTTAAAACTATAGTGATGTTTTGTAATACACAACTGTACTTTTTGACCATATAACACAGTATACACAAGAACAGGCCCTAAGCACCAGATCAGTAGAGGCAAGGGTTTACCACAGTAGTCAGGACCCAAGGTGCAGGCTGTGCAAAGATGCCCCTGAGACTGTCCAGCACCTAATGGCTTTGTGTAGGATGCAAGCTGTATATACTGAAAGGCATAACCAAGTGGCTGGGATAGTGTACAGAAACATCTGCACCAAGTATGGGCTAGAAGTTCCCAAGTCCCCATGGGAGACACCACCAAAAGTGGTTGAGAACAACAGGGCTAAGATCCTATGGGACCTCACATTCCAGACAGATAAGCAGCAGCTGGCCAACCAACCAGACATAGTAGTGGTTGATAAGGAGCAGAAAACAGCAGTAGTGATAGATGCGGCACTCCCAGGTGACAGTAACACCAGGAAGAAGGAGCATGAGAAGATCAAAAAGTACCAAGGCCTGAAGGAACAACTGGAATAGATGTGGAAGGTGAAGTCCAAAGTGGTTCCAGTAGTAATAGGAGC
>JAQQZU010056978.1:0-19331 GCA_030068025.1 Parauchenoglanis punctatus | reverse complement strand
GTATGTAGCACTTGGTCCTGGAGAAACGTTGTCTCATCTCACTGTACACTGTATTACATGTATATGGTTGAAATGACTATAAAAGCCACTTGAACATCCCCTACATTGGATCTGTGGGCCATATTGAGGTCCCATCTCAGCTTGTCCCATGCCAGCTTGTTGGAAGTCTCCAAGTTGAGGTCTGTATTTTGCATTGTTCCTTCCCCAGCCTTATCCTCTGACTCTATATTCCTCCTCTTCCCATCCCACGAAAAGATTTATGGATAACATTGTCTAGGCTTGAGGCTGGACTGAACTTGTTGCACTTGAGGTTGTTGCATCTATGTTTGTACTTGAGGTATCTGTGTCTGGGGCTGCGCTTGGGCCTCTGCACAATTTTCTGAAAGCGCAATAACCGCAGGTTGTGTTTTTAAATTATCTTTTCTTTTTTGTTTGGCTTTATTATTTAACTCAATTGGGCTTTTGCAGATGTGTAATTAGCTTATATCTCAGCTTATGATCCTGGTCCTGGTCCATTGTGTTTGGGCCTACTACCTTTTAGCATAAGTTGGAACAGTTTTATGTTATTCCTGTCCCAAGTTCCTGTTTTTTCCACCCACTTATTTTCATCTTGTCATTCTTGGTCATCTTGAAGTGTTCCAGTTTACATGGGTCTATTTTTGTGGGGAATTCTTTTCTTATTGTTTCCCATGCAAACATTCTATATGGTCTAAATTCCCAAAGATCCATCAATTGCTTCATTTTGCTGAGCTGTTTCAAAGATGGTCTTCATTCTTTCCTGCCCACACACTCAGGACAATATGTCCATTATGTCTACCAAGGACAGGCTGTGCAACAATGGATTTTCCTTAAATGTGGTAATCCATTTTTGTCCTCACTGATGAATATGAGGGAGTTTGACCACAAGACCCAGCATGTCTGTAAACCCCACAGTTCATATCTTCTCTACTTAATAGTCAAAGGGGCCATTGACCATGGTGTTCCACTCATGCATGCCCCATGAATCTCTGGGGGACCACATTCAAGGGGTTTGGCTCTGGAAAAATGTCTGGTGACCATTGCTCTGTGTCACTATCTACTGGTCTCTGGTTTTCTTCTCCTCCCCTGCTTGCACTTACCAAGTGTGCTCTCACCAGTTTTTGTAGGTCTCTGCCCAGGGAACTTTTATAATTTTAATGATACTGCTCATATTCTGTGTCCAAGTCATCCTCTTGTACTTCATGTGTCACCAATCTCCCACTATCCCTTCTCCAACATATGGGTCTTTGGGGTCAAGGGTCAGTCCATAATGCTATGTGTTCAGCTCCTCCACAAACTTACTCCTCTTCCTCCTTCAGAGTATCTGTCAATAGTACCTGTGGGTTGGAGTTTCCTGTCCTTGCCTGGTCCTCAAGGTCAGGCATGTTGAGGTTCTTTGGGATCTCTGAAAATTTAACTTGTCTTCTCAGCTCAGTTGACCCATCTATCTGTCATCTGCAGGGCATCTCTTGGCACAATTGAGACTGGGCATATGTTGTGGGTGTCATATGGGGATTGACTATCCTCTGATACCCAACCTGGATACAATCCCTTGCCTTCTTTTACCTACAATCCCTTGCTTTCTTCTTCTCTTTCAGATCTAATTACTTGTTCTCTCTTTTTCCCTTCTGCAATGTATTTTTCCTTTTCTCCCTTTCCCATCTTATTTCTGCTTCACATAGTTCTAGCACATGCATCCTCATTTATTTTTTTTCTAGGCTTTTCTTTGTTGTTTTACTCTGTGTCTCCTCACTAGCTTACATGCTTGTTCATTAAATGTGTCTTTTTGGCCACTTGTATCTAAAGCTCTTTGTTTTTTTTTATTCTACCATTCCATACATTGTGAGCTTTCTAGTTGTCCAGTCACCGTTTGACTTCACCAATTCCACTGGCATCAGACCCCTCATCCTTCTTTAGTGTATCTATCAGCAGTTAGGCTAAAACTTTTATTATATCTCCATGTGTCCTTTTTTTCTGTCAACTAACCTTTCTAGTTTCCCTCATACATCTGTCCCTACCAGATTTGGGTCCTCCAGGGTTACACCAGATCCCTTCCCACCAGATCCACCTAGGTCCTTTCAACAGGGGTGGCCTATACCCACTCTACTGGCCTATGAACCCAATCATCCCCTTCCTGAGAAGCACCTTCTACTATTTCTGCTACTATTTCTGCCTTTACAAATTTTATTGTCCATAGGGTCCTACATCAATGCAACAGCCTTCAGCTTCTCCCAGTCTTAACCAGGAAACATGTCTCCAAGAATTCTTACCAACACATTCAGATTGCTGCACAGTCTAACATATGGATCTTTACCCCATTCCTTAACCCAGTCTATCCTATTTGACCTCTATTGCCCAACGTCTGCCAGCTAGCAGTTTCTCTAAAAATTGGACCAAGATTTTTCCCTGTCCACCACTCTCCTATTTTATGCTGTAATCCCTGAGGTTTTAGAAAGAGGTACGATTAAATCTAAGTAAATTTTTACACAACTCTTCTTGAATTTAGGTCGTAACTCTAATCAGTCATGTTCCCTCCAATGCACCTCTTAAACTGAGTATACTTGGTGGTCTTCTAGGTTCCCTTTTCTTCTTCTGGCTCATTTACTTCTCATTCTTTCCCTCTCCACTGATGGTCTATTTGCACAATATGGGAAATATTGACATTTCCCTGAATGTCCAAGGAAAAAGGAAATTATCCACCTGGCCCAAATGTGAAATATAATATTCTATATTTACTTTTCACCCTTTTCCTTTCTCTTTTGCTTATATACATTCTTGGCACTTTACACATCCTGATTTTTGGCCACACCAGAAATACACATATGCAGTGACAAAACAAGCATATACATTTCCATCAAATATGAGCCTCCTTTTGCTACTAACCCTATGCACTTCTATTGTCATGGAGCTGCCCCTTGTTACCAGTGCAGTATGTTCTGTGTGAACTCCAATTCCCATGAGCACTTGCATTAAATCAAGATGGCTGACACACTCCTGGGCTCTGTGTCACACAACTGCTGATTGGATGCAGGTGCTGATCACCTGACCCTGATTCTGTTTTTGGACTGTGAGTCTGCTTGCCTGTTTTTGTACCTTTGGCTTCACATGTTAAATAAACATGTTTTCTTTTACAGTTGCCTCCTACTTGCACATGTGTCCAGCCACACTCTACATACATGACAGACTATGTAATGAAATAATAAGAGTGAATTGGAGCATAGCTACCATACACCCATAAACTCTACCATTCACTCCCAGCCAGTGCCTGAATCCTATGGACCACCTGCTCCTAAAATCAGTGAGGTATCAATCTTTTTTCTCTGGCCTGCTGCTTCATGATCCCTATCTTTTTATGAGGGTACCTTTCCCCCAGAGATGGTACATCCTAGGAGAGCTTCTGCTTGACATTACTGTGGTGCAATGCAGCCCCTCCTTATAAACCAATTGTTCCTAAAAATTGCCTATAAGATTTTCACTCTGTTCCTATCTGTCCCTGAAACACAACCACCCAGGAATTTTCTTTTTTTCTCTTTTCTCTTATATCTTATCACTTCATCATTGACTGTTTTCAATCAGTCTCTTATCCCTTATCCAGGGTGATCAGCCACTGTGTAAGAAAATTATTGAAGTTTCTATCTAACTCAAGGAATGAGAGAAAATATAATGGATTCTGATCCAGGTCTCTTAATTAATCCACAATTAATTTTTTTATATTTATATTCTTGCACATACAGAACTTTTATTACAGACACAATTACAGCAGACATAAGCATGATTCTGCAAGTATTATGGAGATATGCAACATAACCTTTCTGTCACCAAGTGAAATATCTCAATTTTAAAATGTTATTATTTAAGTTTTCTTACTAATTTGTTCTGAGGTCATTGGGTTCTGCTGGCCAGACATAACCTTGCTGACTAAATCCTGCTTTCTCACACTAAGTAAAGAATTTGATCAAAGAGGTTTCATTTTACAACCCATTGAGCCCTTGATCAGGCTGGACTCAGTCAGCATGAACTGCCAGTGGTCCTGGTCTTCTTTATCCCAACAGCCTCCTGGCTGGCTCTCCAAAATATTGACGTGGAGACAAGGGGTATCGCTGACTAACTTCATTCTACTATTCCATCACTTTTAACATAAAATAACCAATTAAACCAAATGTTTAGTTAAAAAAAAGATGTCCTGAAGCCATCTTGGTGACATGAAAACAGTTTTTTTGTGCAAAGACACAATCACAGCTACAAAAAAAAAAAAGAGTTAATCCCAGAACAAATTCCAAAAATCAACCTCAAAAGACACAAACACAAAACAAAACAAAAACAAGACAGACCTGCAGTGGCTGGCTACTTTCTTTTTATACACTTTTGGTATTCTGTTCCCTTGTTACTACCTTGTTGACTCATTCTCTAAGGGCCTTCTCAAATATTGACTACCCTTGGGATGACAGTCACACAAGAGTCCCACAATTCTCTGATTATAATTTTCTCACATGCTTAGGCTGAAGGTCATACTTTTTTCTATTGTAATTTTTAAATATCAGGAATGATAAAAATAAATAAATAAATAAATAAATGAGTGCCCTTGACAGGATTTGTTTCATACTACAATATACTACCAATTGTTTCTTCAACACAGGTTGCGTGATTTTGATAGGTTGGAACTCTGTGTAAAAACAGAAATTTTATTGTTTTTTGGAAAAAAAACATGCTCATTTTGAATTTCTTGCTGCAGGTCAGTCATGTTTGTTTGTTTGTTTTTTTTTAAATAAAAAGAGCATTTGCAAAATCATTGTGAATGATTACAAACTTGAACTTAAATAATATAACTGACTAAAGAAAAATCGGGCACAGGTATGCTAAATCAGAGGTATGGCGACTGAATATGGTGCATAGGCGCTGTGAAGCATGTGACCAGTCGAAGTGACATGAAGGGGCTGATGGGTAATGTAGTCCAGAAGTTCCATTTGGCACCCCTTTCTGCTCTTACATGACAGAACCCCCCTCTCGGAGCAGCTTGCGATGCTCCAAACCTGACTGTGAGGGCATCCCAGACCACTGATACGTGTGAGCTCTGAGGCATTGCACAAGATCAGAACAACAGCCACAACTCATATCTTTATCTTCATACCCTTGCACAGCTAGAGAGAGAATGAATACTGAGAGAGGAGCTACATTTTCCATAAATCTGGAGGGGGAATCATAGCTGTTCTTCTTATACCATAGTAATTTGCCAAAGACAACAATTTTTTTTATTTATTAAGGAATGACCCATTGAACACATGCTTTAACTGTTTATTGTAATGGTACTAGATGAGACTAGACTCTTTCCAATTTCATGGTAACATGACAAGCTGTTGGGTTTTAATTTTTATTTATTTAGTTTTTTTTTGTCTTGTTAAGAGAAGAAAATAGAGATCCTAGTTACAGAATGACCATATTTTGCTACTATAACCATTAATTACAGGAACATACCATTTGAGATTCCTTCCATAAATGTTAAATAAATGACTCCTAAAAAATACTTAACTAAATCAATGATTAGATGCTTTTCTTTGTTAAATAACTTAGCTTCCATCACCATAAAAAGCACCCTTTTGAATTGTTTCCCTGTTTTGCATTGGTCCATTGTGATAGTTTTGAAGGGTGTCATAAGATTGAAGATGGTGGTGCTCTACTGCCAAGTAGGCTTGTGGATTTAGGAGTGTGTAAATGAATGGGAAAGTCTTCCACACTGGGGAAGTCGATTAAATCCAACAGCTGTGTTTCAGGCTTTGCCAAGCTTCCTCCTTCCATTCTCTCTGTCCTCCATCCCCTACCCTCCTTCCTGACTTCATAGAGACAAGAGAACTATCCAGTAAATGAAAGCCAGAGTATTCACTCAGAGGTAACTTTACTTAATCGCCTTTCAAAATCAGTCCAGCTAGGATCTTGAAACTTGTCCCATCAGTTAAAGCATACATCTCTGTGGTTTCCTGGCATTTGGTTCAACTTAATGGCTCATTAAGAGGCACACCTGGTTTGCCTGAGAAAATTATCATCAAGGAGATCAAAAGAAAGAGTAGGCTAAGAAGGGTTGTCATGTCTAGGGATGCATAAATTGAGGATAGAGTGAGTCTAAAGTAATTATTTGATGTGTTATTTTGTACAAATTATCTGCATTGTTTATCATTAATCAGTAACACCATCTATCATGACATAAACATTTTTAAATACTTTCTTTGCCTGTGAAATAATGCATTTTCTCTTTACATTGTTATTTCCATCACTTTTAACTCCATTGTTTACTTTCTCCTGAGCATTCCGCAGCCACATCATTCTCACTAGATTAAGAATCTCAGACTGCATTTGTCTAGAGAAATTGTGCACTACACTGCCCCTATTCCTTAGTAGTCGCCAAATAAATTTTAATTGGGGATGTGAAATCAATAATTGCTTTCCATCTTCTGCCTTGTTCAGGCTCCAAGCAGGATCTGTGACTTTAAAAGTATGTTAATGTAATTTATTGAGCCTCTTTCCTTAATCACAGTTATTGCCTATAATTACATACATTAATGGCCAGTGGAGATCTAATTGCTAATGGTTTTCTTGGAATTTACCCTCTAATCCTTGTGGGCAATGACTCTGTAAAGCAAAGATCAGAAAGAAAAGTACTTCTAGAGGCAGACGTTTTTAAGAATATAGCTGGTATTTATTAAGCTTCTGAGAATTACTCAGTATTTTGGCTTTAGAAGTCTACTTAAGACCAAAAAAAATATCTTGGTGGTCAGAGTAACTTCTACAATGGAGTAGCTTTTAATTTTGGGAATCAATCTTAATCTTAATAAGATGCACAGCAGTTGCATTGCTGTAAAGCAATGAGTTTGATAAAAGATTTGCAAGATATGATAAAACATATTCAGTGTAAAATTGTCTGACACAGTTCATAGTATTTAAAAAATCACAAGCAGTGACAGAAAAGTGAAATAGTCTGTTTTATTTCTGCATATAACAATTGCTGACATTTTTAAGCCCCAAACACAGAAGACTGGAGGCATGTTTTTATAATATTTTTTAGAATTTTATATTTACTTATTATTTTTTGTCTCCGTGCTGCTGCTTTTGGGTACTCCTGAAACACTCCTAAATATTTGCCCAATAAAAAGTATCCTTATGGTCTATATCTTTAAATTTTTGTGTGCATTGCACTTATGCTTAGGCCTGTGAGTAAATTATATTCCAGATTTATAAGAATTTTTTTGTCACTTTCATTATTTTGACACTTTCATATAATTTACATTAAGATCACTTTTTACATACCAGGTCAGATGAGTTCTTTGCAGCTCAAAATATTGGACTCCATTATTCTTTAGTACTACTATACTATTACTATTACTATACTATTAATAATTATTACTACTATATATTATTTCATTACTTTGATCCTGATATAAATGATACTTGTAACCTCTTGATGTTGTCTTTCTCATGTAAAATTTACATCTCAAGGCATTGTCTGCACATGACCCATAGTTGGATTGCAGCCAATTCGGAGTTGACTGAAGCTGGGAACAGAGATCACATGATAAGCTTTCAAAACATTATTAAGCAAAGAATCATTTTCACCTCTTGCACAATACCGAGGCAAATTATAATGAGGCAATGACATTTAATCAGCACTTTAATTTAATCAGTGTTATTTTTCTATGATGTGGATTACAAACATGAGCAAACCCAAGATATAAAACAAGTTCAATATGTTGACTGCTGCTGTAACAGCTGACCCAATGTACAAAATGGTGCAACAGATGTGATTTTATGGCATGCACAAAATGTTTTTAAATGCTTTCTCTTCCTTGAAGCACATTTACAGGGTTAATTCAAGACTCTATTTCCTAACTGATTTTTCCTGGTAATTAAAGTATATAGAGACCTTGGACATATTGCGATGCTAAATATCATTCACTGTTTTCTTACCTGACCTAGTAAGCCTTCTCTCTGTGCTGTATATGCTGGTTATTGATCTTGTTTCTCCTTTTTTAATTTAATTTATTTATTTTTTATTGATCTTGATTTTATTTCTCCTTTTTTGGATTCTTTTATTGCCTGGGTTACCCTTACTTCACCTACAATATGAATGCAGCAAGTGTGCATGACTGGCAGAAGGTGCCAGCACTACAAGTTTAGCTAGAGACTAACAACTGACCATGAGGAGTTCTCGCACTGATAACTAGCATGTTTGAGTGCTGTCTTTATTTGTCCAGCCAGAAAGAAACTGCCCAGCTCATTAATCTGCTAATTCTTTAAAGTACTAATGTGGCAACAGCAGTCCAGTCTCAGAAGGGGAACACATTATATGATGCAACCAGTTCATAGAACTTTTCCAGCAAGTCTTTGATCACTCTCCAGAGGAAAAAGAAATCAGAGAGCAACTTCTTCAGGTATACAAGGCCATCAAAGGGAAGCCGAGTTTGCACTCTTGCCTTAAGGAGTGGACTGAATGAGCCAGTTCTTATACCTGAAAGTCATCACTGATCTCTCCATTCAACTAGACCAACTTCTTCAAAATCAAAGAATGACCAAGGCAGAGTGTAACTCACAGTCTGGCACTAAGGCTCCTGAACTCATGCAAGTTGTTCAAAACAAGCTGAGTGGTGTGGAACGTGAACAACACAAAAGCGAGACACTGTGCTACCTCTGCAGCAGCCCTGACTACCACATAGCACAGTGCCCCATCTGATCTACACTCGGAGTGACACAACCTTCATTTGATCAAGCCGTCACCATAATTTGCTCATCAACAGTGAGTAAATGGTAAAATACTCAGAAGGTCCTGCTATTCTTTTAATGTTGAATGATTCTGGAACAGCAGGGAACAGGGAAGTTCTCATCAAGAGGTTGAGCCTTCCCACTCAACCACTACAGCACCCACTACACATCCATGCACTGGACAATGGACCCATAGGGGGAGCAACCAGCACTCAATGCACAAAACCTCTCATTGTACAAGTGAACATCCACTGCCCCTATGAGCATGCCATTGAGCTTGTAGCAGGAACCACATCCCCAAGAAACCACACTTATCCACTTTCAACAGCTTAAAGCAAAGCTATTTAGGAATATATTGAAAAAGTGTTCAAACAAGCCTATATTCACCCTCCCTTCCCATCAGTATCAGTGGGCTTTTTCTGGAAAAAAAAGGGGAGACAGACTCAGGCCATAGCTCCCACACTGAAACATCCAGATCATTCAAAGCCTTAAGTTATGCAAATGAACGCATCAGGGACTGGAGTGGGGGCAATAAATTCTCAAAGATTCAGAGAGATACCAAAGCTTCACCTAGTGGCTTTGTTTTCAAAGAAACATTTACCAGCCAAAAGGAACTATGACATAGGCTACTGTGAGCTACTCATTGTGAAGCTGGTATCAGTTGGCTAGTGATTGAGACAAAACCATTTATCATTTTCAGAGATCACAAGAAGCTATAATACTTAAAAATGGCTAAAATACTTCTTTCTTGCCAAGCATGATGGGCCATCTAGGGTTGGGTACTGAACTTGGTAATATTTAGGATACTGAGACATTAACATTTATGGAATAAGTATTGGTTGTAAGCGGTCTCTGTCTCGGTAGCATTTTCTCTGTTTTGTGGGTACAGTGACAAGCTTTTTGTGTGTGTTGTGGAGGGAGGAGTAAGCCAGGCTGCATACTCAGTTTCTCATAAGCACAATCAATGCACACATGTCCGTGCAGACACAATATTTGGCTGCTGCCCAGACAGTCCTTGCAGAATGTGCACATGACAAAATTTGTGTTGTGTGCAAAGTGCATGCAGTGTTTGTGGTACACATCTGTGGAAGTATGCTTAAAGTGCCTTAAATTGCATGTTAGAGAAAGAGAGAGAAAAAGACCATATGACATCACCCCTGCAACATGTTGAAGCCCAGCACACAGTCAGACCAGCATTCTTGTGTTATGCACTAGTGAAAGGCTGTGACAGGTTACAGAGAGAATAAAGTACCCAAAAAAGTACCATTGGGTACTGATTTTGGATTCCAGGTACTAATACCGGTTCAAATGTGAATGGTACCCTAACTTGGGGCCCTCTTTTTTATCCAGCTCCATTTTACACTTTCATATATACTTGGCTTTAAAGCGCTGAAGCTGACTCTCTACAATGCTTTTATCCTGCTTTGCCCAAAGAACCCTAAAATCTATCTTAAAAAAGTGCTGAAGTCTGTGAGATCAACAGGGAGATTGCATGCACACCAGCACAATAGGTGTCAGCTTCCTGCCCAGGAATCTCCCGAGCATAAACATCCAACACAGTTGGGGATCCAGGCACTTATAAGACCCATCAAATTCTCCAGACCAAATATTGGTGGCACTATATGCTGACTAGGTTCCAAAAATCCTACTAGCAGATAAACACATCCCTTTACCCATGCCACAGTGAGTATGGTTACATCTAGTAATTGATTTCATCACCAATTTCCCTGCAGCCAGGAACCACACAGTTATTATGGTCACCATTGATTGTTTCCTTCTAGACAGCAGAGCTCATTTTCAATCATGTGTGGCATCCCAGATAACATAGTCAGTGACAGGAGCACTCAATTTACTTCCCAACTGTGGAACAGCTTCATAGAAAAACAGGACATATCAGTCAGCTTAACTTCAGGCTTCATTTGTAAGCGACCAGACAGGTGGATAGAGCAAATCAAGAAATACCAGTCAACCATGTCGTCCTGGAGCACAACCCCCACCAATGTCCCTGCAGAAGGCAAAGGGTTTATTTGAAGCAAGCAAGTTTGAAACACACCAGTGTTTTTATACACTAGTGAAACTCACCACCAAAGGCATCCAAACAAACCATCTATGCTGCAGAAAATTTAACCCCAGGTACATTGGACTGTGTAAATCCCTGTGACTAATCAGCAATATCACCTATAAACTTGACAGCACTTGCCATGTCACTGCAGTTTAGCCCTATCATTCCATGTATCTTGCCTAAAGCCTGTCATCCAACACACACCCAATGTCATTCATACATTTCTTTTCATATGTTTATGTTTGAACACTTAGTTTACACACACTCTAAAAGGAATGGTCTTGTCTTTTTTCCACATTTGTTTGCACAATTTACAAACATTCTGTAACACTTTTACACATGTTCTACTCAAAACTGTTATGTAAAGAAAATAACAGTGTATGTGTAATGCCATCTGAAGGTGGAAAGTAAATGCCAAATTGTTTGATTTCACACCCTATCACCTCACAGTAAGATATCCTAAGTATGACACAGGCTGACCTCAGTCAAAGATAAATCCAGTGGACCCATATAATATTATATAGTTATACATTATCAAAATTGTAGGTTTTCTGAATTTTAATAATCAAGCTTAAGTGTGTGGAAAGGGCTATACAGCTGCTGTTATTCAGTAATTCAGTTTTTCAAGGCATTTCAGAGATTCTGTTATTTCCAAATGCCATTTATTCAGAAATAGATAATAATGCAAATAAACAAAATAATAATGCTGACAATAAAAGTGAAACATCTGCACCATTTACTAAATTGCCACTTTATAGAAGCAGTGGGAAACAAGAACATTACAACAGCTTTGCAGCAGCCTACTGTGAGGCTAACTGTCTGTTTCTGATGCCAAATGAATCTCCCTAGTACATTCCTGATCACTGTTAGACTCACAGGAAGTAATATCCCCATGTTATCTATAATTATTCTAACATGGTAATTTATTCCCATTGTTCATTTAAGAAATTAAAATAATGCAGATTTTATTTCAGATACAAAAACACCCAACAGTAGTGGAACGTGGTGTGTGTGGTACAAACAGTAACCTTTATAGGTGTTTTGATGGTTCTGTAGGTGCACGTTGGTGATGAGAAAGCGATGGGAAGGTAAAAAGAAGGTAAAAACAAATAAAAGAGTTTCTAATGAAAGTTGCAAATAATAATTACTGACATTCGAGGGTTTTAAATATCTCAAAGGTTGGGTCAGTTTATATAGTTCGACATTGATGTTGGTGCCAGATGGGTTGGTTTGATTATTTCAGATACTACTGATCTCCTAGGTTTTTCCCACCCAACAGTCTATGGAGTTGTACAGAATGCAAAAACGTGAGGGGAAAAAAAACCCACTGAGTGGCAGTTCAGTTCTGTGCACAGAAATGCCTTATTGAAAGAAGAAGTTGGAGGAAAATGGTCGGACTGATTCAAGCTGACAGAAATGCAAGTAACCGCTCCTTACAAACAATGGGCCTCATTCATCAATCTTTAAGTAAAGTTATGTGTAAATATTTGCCTAAGTCAAACAGAAGCTAAGCTAAATTTTTACATCAGACTTACAAAAGGTCCATAAGAACTGATTTTCACCTTTGTGTGTATAAATGACAATCAGCTGTAAATCTCTCTTGTGCATGCACTCACCTTTTCTCTATTCTTTCTTTTGTTTGCTCACTTGTTCTAAAAAAAATATTGCATATATTTTGTGGGAGTGAGGAAGCCTCTACCAGTATGCAGGAGACTCCCTGAACTTCCAGGAGAGGTGGGATGTCTGGGTTGTTGACAGTTTCCACGTCATTATTTGCATGAGTCAAGAACTAAGACATGATAACGTTAAACACAGCTGATTATATTGGAACATCAAGACACTAAAAAGACTGACTTAAAACAGCTACGATGACCACCTTACATCTAACAATTGAGGTGATGGGAGCGTGCTTCAACTCCAGCAAATCTCTCATGATTTTAGTTAAACATTAGAAATTTGTCTGCAACAGTGAAATCATTGAAACATTGTTAGGTGTAAGGCCGGCACTCACAGCCAGCAATCACAGCACATCAAAAAGACAAAATATTGAGAACTTATGGAGGTGAATTCAGTGTTGTCCATTTAGAGCTAGATATGTAATAAAATTTCTCTGCTGTAAGGGAAGCCAACAACGTTTTTTTAAAACTACTAACTTTAATTCTAAAAAAAAAAAGTCTTCAAATATTCTACAATAACAGACCAGCCTGTCCTTTTTTATTTAACAGCATTTCATCTTAATTGAGTAACTAGCCTTATTTGTCCTAAAATGGGTTTAGTTTAACTTGCCAGAAGAGGCCTAGGGGAATTTTTGCTCACTGACCTGCTGATTGATTGTTGAAATGTACATGCATAAGGAGCTACACTAAAAAAAACGGAGTATACAATCAGTCAGATTTAAGAAATCACAATGTCCAATTTACATAAAGGTATTTAGTTTTAGTAAACCTGCATTCATTCATTATACTAAATTAAATTTTAAACAAGTTTCTAATTACTAGTTTGAGTAGAGTGATTGTGTTCACTTCACAAAGTATTAATGTGATCCAATCAAGTTGCAAAGATGATTGTGCTGACGGGAAGAAATAACAATAGTATTACTAACTAACATGATTAAAGCATGTGCAGTAGTTTAAAGAAGAAGTTGCTTTACCACCCTAATGGCCTGGTTTTGATTTATAATTTCCTTAGATGTATATAAAATGATGTGTCTAAAGAGTTTCAATTTGTGTGCATTTGAAATAAATAAATAAAGACCAAGTTTACATTACTTGGTCTTCTTATTTGTAAATTTATACATACTCAGGAGCAAGAGTAGGATATGAAGGTTTTTCCACATTTACAGGTCTTGAATATCATGAAAATCACAATTTTGTGTACATACATAAAAAAATAAAACTGTCCAGTTTTGATGAGCCTGTGCCTAGTATAGCCTCAGATTCTCAATCATAGCTGGAGTGGAACCTGATGTGGTCCAGTAAAATAAAAACTAAAATTAAACTAACATTTCACATCACTAAATTTCATAAAATAAAGTTTTATAAATACACTAACCCAATAATCCTAGATCATACGTGACACATAGTCAGTTTATCCGGATGTCAGATACTATTATATACTTATATGTCATTTGTAAGCACTGAAATAATCAATGTGAACCTTTAGTCCAATGTATAAATGAAGCTGCTAAACTCCAGTCACAAGTCAGACAGCCTTCTCTGAAGGAGCTGAGCCTCTTTAGTGGACTAAGTGCAATAAATACACAATCTTGGCCTTTTCTCTGTTCAACATTCTCTGTGAGGATAAATGAATGCAAACTTTTCACTTATATTACTGCCTCTATAAGGAATATTTTATCATTTTAGCAATTTTTTTATCTGTCTGATAGAACGATGACATCTACAATTGATTAACTATGGGGCAATCTCCCCTCATTCTACCCCTCCCGTATATGTTCACTCTGATATTGCAGGAAGAGTCTACTGACAATTGCACAAGCTCTAGTATTCTGGTTTCTCTGGTATTGCATTAGAAGTTATGGACAATGTGGATCTTTTACCAACAGGAACCAGATGATGCAACTCCTGTGTTTCTCATACATTTATTTATTTGAGGAGGCCTGCCATATTTTATTTAATTTTTCTTACTATTTAAAATGGGTAAAATGTGATTTCATTGTGATTCACTGTATGCAGCATTGATTCGCTCAGCCCCTCCTATCATGCTCGTGCACACTCTCACTTGCACCCTCAGTCTATTTCACTCTCGCCCATGTGTGTGTACACGGGCTTTTTCCCCTGGAGAAGATGGCTGGCGGAATTCCTGAACCAATCTGGAGTTCACGAATGGTTATGAACATCTTTGCAAAGTTATCCAAAATTGATGCATTCAAATTAACTATGAATTAAAGACACAACTCTTCAAATACGTTATTAAAAGCATTTTAAGCTAGTAAGAGCCTAGCTAGTAAGGACTGTTATAAGTTAATATTAGAACATAGCTGGCTTGTTTTAGTTAGCAAGCTTCTTGTCTAGTTAGGTTAGTTAGCTTCTAATCAATATCAACTGCTTCTGCAAGCAGAATATTTATTTGTCACAAAGTACTTGGCAGTAAAATATTGTCAAAGGGGCACCTTATGTCTAGTTATTTTATATGTATATACGATGCAATGCAAAATACTTATCAGTGTGGAGTAACCTGAAACCATCACTCACTATTTTCTAGTTAAGCTTTCTATAGTCTGAACAGATAAGAATACTCCCACCTGGCTTTCTGACAAGCACCACTGGCACTGGTCTTTTCCTGGACTACTAGTTTTGTCAGTAATTTACAGATGAATTGTACTGATTCGATGCAATGAGTAGGGAAGATTGACTGATGGATTGTCAACTGTTACTGATACTGATCTCATTATCAGCTGAAGGGGTTACCAAGAGATCCAACCTCACCTATAATATACCAAAAGTCTTATGCTGAGCTGAAGCCACATCTTCTCATGTAAAAAAGTCCTGACCAGCACTAGAGGCAAAATAATTTGCGAGGAATTATAAAGAGGACACAGGTACATGGTAATGTTTTATTTTCATTGACAAGATATTTACCAGCTGCATGCTTAAGCAACTTATCACAGCTGGTATTACTTGAACCAAATGTCTTCCCTCACATTGCCTGTGTCACAGAAACTGAGGAACAAATTTCCCTGTCCTGTCAACATTTAGGATGTCTCACCCTATATGTGATGTTGGCACTTGAATTTTGTAGGGTCTTACAATTAAAGCATAATTACTCCCCATTGCCGGTAAATCTGTGTTGAACTTTTGGTCTCTCACTCATTTCATTTCCTTCACTAGCTTTTTTCAGAGTCGAGTCTGAAATTGCAATTGTGAATTGTGCTATAGCTCTAGCCTTTTCTGTGACCACTTTCAATACATCTTTCACTGTTCTCTTGAGCATTATTGGCAGAACACTGCATTTCAACTGATCTAATTTCAGTCACAATGGGACTACTCGTTGTTACTGACAGTCTTTACAATCACCCAAATCAAGGACCCATTGCACACTTCAATTAGGATTAGCTGGGGCTTGCCCCTTACAAACTTTACAAAATTTCTCTATGAAGGGAATCTGCCCTTTCCAGTTCTATGAACTGACAACAAGCTTAAAGTGAGCATCAGAAACTTCTGCTGCTGCAGTATTAGATTTTGTGTGCTATTCCTTTGGATCCACTAATTTGTCATTCAATGGATAGAGAAAAATAAAATGTTTAAGTTTCTTGTGAATGTTGCTAGCAGTTTTTCAGTGCTTGTTTTTATAATATACATGCATTCATTTGCAGTAAGCACTTTATCTTTGTGAGGGCCACAGTTGATCCAGAGGCAATTTTGGCAACAACTAGAATAAAGTTGGAGAATTCACCCCAGATGTGATGCCAGGTCATTACAGGGTATCATTCAGACATTCAGTGTAGTCATGTAACTAATTCATTTACTGGTATGTTTTTGGACAGTGAGAGGAAACCTAGAGAAAACCAATGTGAACACAGCGAAAACAAATTTGAAAAAGGAGATACAGGGCCTGGATAACAACACCTTATTGAAAGTTTATTTATCATGATTTCACTGGTTATGCTAAGTTTATCCAAGGAACCAAAACTCACAGAGCTGTTGGTGATCTGCTGGTGGATTTTTCTCCAGCAAAGCTATAAGTGTAATGTACCCAACAAGCCCCTGGCAGTCCTGAATGGGCTTACATGAAACAAAGAAATGTCCCAAAATGTTACTATACTTTTACTGTGATAAACTCCTGCAATAACACAAAAACAACCCATTAAAATATAACTGACTTTTTTTATGTTAACAGTCTTTCTACATCTGAGCAGAATATAAAAATTATTCCAAAGTGATTATATTTTATTAATTCAGTTAAATACTCCTAAACAATGCTAAAGAATGTGTTTAAACTGCTCTTCATTCTACAGCCATACAAAGGGCACAAACTGATGCTTTACAGCTCTGATGCTTTTTTGTTGAATAAAAAGATTTAATATATTAGTGCATTAAAGCTAAATTAATAAATATGTCTTATTACAGTATTTAAGGGTTTACAACTTCTTAACATGCACTTGTCTGGATGACCTGGTAACTCAGTAAAATTGTTCATTCTATAACTGAGCGCATGTAGCGCAACAGCTCGGGTCAACCAGTAGGGCAAAATCATGATGTTTCAACAGAGCTGTGTTTTTCCTGTGTGATAATGACCCAGGAGTGGCCTCAGTCTGGATTGTCAACTGGGATGCAACACTGACAGGCTCTAAACTAACTTAGTGAGATTGGATAGTGATATGCAATACAGCACAGAATGTTCTCTTTTACACAACAATGGTCACAGTGGAGTTCACTATTCCACCGTGCAAGGATTTCATTTAGCTTTTTTTAATGGTTGGAGTGAGATTAGAAAAACAGTCCCACATACATCTCAATACTTCACACAATGCACCAACATTTCATTATAGCAAAAGAAAATAAAAAATATGACTTTTTCAGCATAGTTTTACATAATGTGCCGATGACCATAGAATTCGCTTCATCTAGTCTGAAATATTTTCAGACTAACAAAGTGTACATAACCGGATTTCTTTACTGTCCTCATAGTTTTTTGTCGAGTCAACAACACAACACAACAGTGTGAATGTGTAGTACTTTTAAATGGCTTCAGTAACCAGACCGAGGTAAATGGCACACAATAAATTAATTCATCAATTCGGTCACTCATAAATCATCATACAGCCACCTTTTCTCCCCCTTTTTTTTCTACTCCCTTCTTCACAGCTACTTCTCGAACAACCAGTCCTTCTAGACTGCATGTTCAATCTCCTGTGAAAGTATTGGAAAGGAAAGGACAATTCTTTTTTCACTATACACTGAAGTCATTTGGTTTTGAGCTAGTCAGAATGATAGTAACAAAACTGAATTAACATTTAATAATTACTATCATCCACTGTACAGCTGACCATCACGCTCATACATGAGTATTCCCCAAACTGTTGCCACAAAGTAGAAATGCAGAATTGGTTAGAATGTCTTTGTTTGCTGTAGTTTTAAAAAACTTCCCTTTAATAGATCTAAGGGGGAAAAGTCCAAACCTTTTCCAGTATTTCAATGCTGATGTGCACAAAGCAAGGTCCATAATGACATGGTTTGCTCAGGCAGAAGTAAATTAACTTGAGTCACCCTCGAGCCCTGACCTACAAGACCTGCCTTCACCTACAACACACACACACAGACACACACTTTTGCTTCTCCAGATTCAGAATCATCAAATTATTATGCAATAATCAAAATGTATTTTTTCTGGGCCAAAGCAGTGGAAGCCTGGCTTAGCCTCAAAAATTTAACACGAGAAGGTGGGAGAAACTTCTTGTTTGTGTGTTGTTCAGATTGATTTCATTGTTTGTATAAATATCAGGCTTCTGTTTCTCTTCTTTACCCTTCTTGTTCCCCTTGCTGAAGCTTATTCACAGAAATTGCTGTGTCTTCCTGATAAACAGGTATTTTGTTTGTACCAGTTATTGCCTGAGGATTGTTTCCAGTGTGACTGGACTTTAAATGACATGGCAGATGGGATGGGGAAGTGTTCTTGGGAATACCTGAGCTCTTGTTTTTTCTGTCATGGAGAGCCATTTTACTACAGAGAGTTTTTGTCTGTTTGTTTTCCAAAATATTCAGTGAAAAAAATCAGTGGTCTTGCAATAGTGAAAAGCCCTGATTTTCCATAATAAATGCACAATTTAGTAATTCAAATATTTCTTTTCTCCTACCTGCACATTGTAATGCTGTGGCCATTACACCATTTGATGCTCTCCGTTCTCTTGTGTCAGCATGCTGTGGCACTGCCACATCAGAGGTGCAAAAAAGGGGGGGGATTACTTTTACATTTATGGCATTTGGCAAATGTCCTTATCTAGAGTGAAAAATAAATGTATGAATAATTGTGCATCACCCTGCTATATTGAAATGGTTTAAATTGTTAAAATCCTTGCCAGGTTAACTGATTATTGATGTGCTCAATTCATGATAAATATGTGTTTTGCTGATGTTCTATAAGCCATAGGTTAAAGAGTGGACCAATTCTATATTGATATGGGGGATATGAAGTGGTCTCTTTAAGAAAGAGAAGGAGTCAGATCGGTCATGTGGCCACAACCAGGAAGAGGAAGTGAACATAAAGAGGAAGTGCATGGCCATATAAAGGGGAGGAAGGCTAGAAAGGAAAGATAAATCAATCCCAGAGTGAGCAATGGTGATGGTGACAGACATATACATTATATATATATAATGTATCTTTTTTATATATATATAATGTATCCTTTTGGAGGCACACCGCCACTGGACTCTAGAGCAGTGGAGACGCGTTCTCTGGAATGATGAATCACTCTTCTCCATCTGGCAATCTGATGGACGAATCTGGGTTTGGTGGTTGCCAGGAGAACGGTACTTGTCTGACTGCATTG
>JAQQZU010056755.1:0-19357 GCA_030068025.1 Parauchenoglanis punctatus | reverse complement strand
ATATCATCAAGCTAAATGGTGGCGACTTTGAAGAATCTAAAATATGAAACATATTTTGTTTGTTTGTTTGTTTGTTTACACTTTTTGTTTACTACATCATTCAGTATATGTGTTGCTTCATAGTTTGAGGTATTCAGTATTGTTTTACAATGTAGAAAACAAAAACAAAAAAAGAAAAACCTATGAAAGAGAAGGTGTGTCACAACTTTTGACTGGTAGTGTATATGTAAGTAAAATATGTAAAAATATTTACATATTTAATTTTAAAAGGAACAGCCTCAAAAAGCCTGTTTTGTCCTGTAGGGTTTTTATGCTAAAATGGCACAAGATAAAAAGAAGCAAGGAGTACACCCTGGACAGGTCACCAATCTATGGCAGGGCACATATGAAACAAATATTCCTGAAATATTCCTTTGGAAATATTGAAATATTCCTTCGATCGCACCGCTCAGCATGGGTAGCTCAGCATGCAGTAGCCAGGTGTATGATGCAATCCGAACATGGAAGACTAAAAGTCAGCTCATAGTGTTCATTTCTGATTTGTAGCAGGAATTCTTTGTTGTAAGTTCTTAGTGCACACATGACTAACAATAGGAGTACAAAAATAACAATGAATTTGAACTTTGTAAAAAAGACTAAGCTCAATTCCTGGCCCGCAGTTAATTAATTTTATCCATGATCCCCTGTGGCAATATCATCAGGTGGCATGATCTGTGGTTTCATTGTTACACTGACAATATGGAAATTACATTTATTTATTCTATTTTTATTTATAAGGGACCATGTATAAAATTAAACCTAACTGATTCATTTGATTTATTGTACTAGAGTTAGCCTACGGCCAATTTTCATCTGCAGTCCCTTGGCAGGTTACAATGAAAACTTCCACACAGTAACACAACAGCACTAAGTAAAAACATGCACATGCACTCCTTACACAGACTGCATTAGTTAAGTGTCTGCCTAGTCTGAAGGCCTGGATGAGAGCAAACTTTCTGAGGTTTAACAGTAACAAAGTTGATTCCATCCTCAGCCACCTTAACGAAAATAAAGCACCACTCACTGATTATCTCCAGCTTTAACACATCCACCTTGGCTCAGAGGTGCCTAGTGTCCTCAGGTTAGAACCTTGTCCGAGCATTTAACACATCCAGACTTGATTACTGTGGGCCTGAACTAAGTCGCAGTACATGCAAAACTCAGCTGCTAGGGAATTGTAGACATCACCTCCACACTTCAAATGTTACACTGGCTCTCTGTTTGTTTCCTTATACAGTAAAAGTACTTCATCTGGTCTTTAAGTCCCCCCTTCAGGGCTTAGTGTAGCCTGCTTATAGCTTCCTTCTTCCATGCTCACATGAATGCACTCTCAGATCTTCGGACACTTATCTCCTCTCTGTCCCTTCCTCCTGGCTGCAGATCAAATGAGATAGGGCTTTTAGTGTGGCTTACTCCTCTCTTTCTCTCCAACTCTGCACCTACCTACCCCTATTTTAAAACGCAAATAAAAACCCATCTTTTCCACCTTGCCTTTGCACCCACCCAATGACTCCATATGCGTCTGTACTACTGTGCCCTCTTTTCATTTGCTATCTGTTTAACCTTATAATTATATGAACATGGTGTTTTCTCTTTTTTTAATTCTCTTTTCTTATAATTTCATTAATAAGTGGAAAGAGATGCGACATAGCGATCAAGCCTACACACCACACAAACAAGGGTACACAAAAGTGGCTATTGCCTTTCGCATTCAGCTTCAGAGGTGCTTCTATTTCATCATTGTTTGCACATCATCTATTCTCATTGAAGTCTGAGTCCCCCAAGAGTTAAACTCCAGAATTGCTCTTTGTGTATATGATCGTCACATGGGGTCTTTCTGCCTTGTTACAATGTTTGTATGTTTTTTAGACTTCAAACAAATGACATAAAGGAGGGCTTGTTGGATGTTTCCAATTCCTTAACACTCATGGAACTGGGTCACTGGGAAGACAAATTGCCCTTCATATCGTTACTGTAGGACAGGCATTTTTCCAAACCCTATTTTTGCTACACTGGAATAATGATCTGGAAGATTACGGTCATGGATATTTTGGAGTTGATTTATTTTATATGTTGATGAATAAGCAGTTTGGTAATAAATTATTATAATAGCTGCATATCCAGAAATGATTTACAGCTGATCAGAGATTATTAAAAAAAAACTAATTATTATTTGTATGTTGAATAGAAACATTTGGTTGAATACCTAGATTTTGTTCACAGGAATGTGATAATGTCGTTAAGCTTCAGCTGAGTACACAATTATAGTGTGTTTCATATGTTAATTCATGAATAATTTTGTCATTGTGTATAATGGGTAAATCTGTATGTTTATGAGCAGACAGTGATTTCTACATGTGGAATGGTGGAAGCTAGGATAAACAAATACAAAAGAAAAATGACAGCATGGTTTACTGAAAGACGTGTAATAGGGAAACCACGGGGTTTGTTCCTGGGAAGAGCAAACGTTTGATAACGTTTGATACTGGGAAGAGCGTATGTGTGATAATGGAGGAGGAGGTGAGTGGAGAGGAAATAGACATCCCAGGTGTGATGGACTCGAAGGCTATATCTAATACTATGAGTAATGTAATCTTATCTAGCTGTGTGTGTTTCTGTTTGTACCACTCTGCCTGGATTGATTGTCTTGCACATTTTTATTTCGCTTCCTCAGCCTGGGGATGTGTGATGTCCCAAGTCACTACCAGCTAAATCTAAAAGATTCTGATATGTTATTTTGACCATGGAGCGATATATTATTTTTCTTTCACTTTTACTATGATTTTCTGACAATTATTTTCCCCTCGATAACCATGGTGCCCTTTTTGTCACTGCACTAATAAATAAGAATTTTACTAAAAAGTAATATTTATATTATAATTTAAAAATGACAACCATATGCTGAAGAGCGAAGTGCTGTGGGTTTGTAATGTTATCAGTTTGCCCATACTCCTCTTTGAATGAATTGCCTGTCAACCAACAGAAATGAAGCACACATTCGCACAACCAACTGCAGCTGTTAGTGACAAACTCTCACAATGTCAACCCGAAGGTAAGTGAAGTTTTGTTCTCCACAACTGCAGTTTATTTTAAAATTTGAACTGTTATATTATCTTAAATGAAACAAGTGAGGTATTTGCGCACTTCATACAGAGACGGTTACTGTGTGACACTGAGAAATTAATTTGTGCTTCAAAGTGTGATAAAATGCATTCCATAACATTGTTTTTGCAATATGTCAGCTTTTTAATTCCTATATATTTTTGCATTTGAGAGAAATAACTGTTCTAGTAAATTAAACACAAATAAGTATATAGCATCATGAAACAGCTTTTGATTTTAATGCAATAAAACTAGATCTGTTTTCTTCCTAGTTCACTTTGACATTTACAATTTTAACTGTCCATGTGTCATTGTTTTGTATGTTATTATAATTATTATAATTATAAATATTCATCCATCAATCTGCAGTACGAAGATGCTTCAAAAAGAGAGAAGGCAAAAGGCCAAACTGAAGGAACTGCATGAGGCAGCTAAGGGTAGTGGATCCCTGACAAGCTGGATCAAAAAAAGCAACACCACAGGCAAGACTTAACACATGTACGCTGCAAAAGTTTTCCATTAGAGAGCAAAAGAAAACCGAAAAAAACAGTAAATAGTCATTTATTGCTTATGTAAGGATTTTCTAACTTTGTGTAGGTTTAATATTGATGAGATACAAGAGCGCTTTATTGGTAAGATGGTCAATCAATGAGTAGATTAAAATCAAGGTGTGCATTTTTTTTTCAGATGGAGAGCTCGTTGAAAGTGGTGAGTCAGGTGAGGAGATGGGGGCTCAGGATAAGATCTAGCCACAACTTACAGAAAATGTGCATGGAACAGTGAATGAAGAGACAGAGTTTGTAGAAAGAAAGGCAGACGCTGAGCCACAACCCACAGAAAATGTGCAGGGAACAGAAGCTCGGGAATAGAAGAACGAGAATAAAGCCAGACGGTGGTATTCCGTAATCTAGTTAACCTACAGTATCCAACTGATCCTGCTCATGTGTTAAAATTCAACATAAAGTATGACGTATGTGTACAAGTGTACTATGTATTTTTGGACACGATGACACAAGAGCGTCAGAGACCCTTTAAAGGAGATGATAATTCCACATGGGAAATGGTGAACGCGTTCCATTGCCTGACCGTTCCAGACAACTGGAAGGCTGCGCTAAATTCCCATAGAGGTACTCCGAGCTACAAAGAAGCTCTGCAAATTCTATAGCATTGAAAATGAGGGTCAGTTTCAGACAGAACATAAGACATTTCATACCTTATATACTTGCCTTCCACCTATCACTGTGGCATTTATACTTTTTCAGTATTCAAAGAAAACAAGGCACATTGGTTTTTCCCTAACATGTTTGAACTGCACACTCCGGCGTCCACAGAAGCCATAGAACATTCTTTCTTAAAAGTAAAGCTGGTGAAAACCAAACTTCACAGACTTTGCAAAGAGGAGAGGTGTCACACCTTCTTTTATTGCTGACTGAGAAAGATGGTACAATCAACCACAATGTGATAGACATTATCCAGGATAAAATAATGCGATCAGGATCTACAGCTTAGTATGTCTGTGTGCTCTGTTATATAGCTATTGAACATCATTTGTTAACACACAGTTACATTGCTTGTGTTGCTGTTTTGGGTGGTCAATTACTCCACAATGCTGAACCCTGAGTAGTCAGTATAACATGCTTTCTCTTCCTGTGTTTCTATGTAGGAAGGCATTAGGACAGGCTGACTGCAGGGGATCGTGACCCAGAGCTTCCCTACAGCAGTGATCTGGTGAGACAGCTGAGACACCACCAATGAGAACTAAAGCAGCTTTTGAGACAAAACCAGTAAGCAAGCTACAGATTCGAAATTGATGTTGTGTTTGCAGAGCTACTTCATTGTTTTGTGTAATAAACGACAGCTGAAATATATTATTTTGTTTTGTATTTACTTCATTTTATATTTTATACAGTACAGAGTCATAAGTTAACAGTCTTGCCTAACTTATCTGCGACTGCTCTGTGTACAACACTGCTTGCTGGTACAAATTCTTGTCTGCTTACAGTCCTAGAAGACACTGATAAAAAATTATTAATTAAAATGAAAAGCAATTAATTAAAAAATAGCTGATCAAGTCCTCTAAGCACCTGTGAGTAATCTGTAACTAAGAATTAAGGTTCAAATAATAATTACGACGAGATTTCGATAAAACTCTTCTAAGGTGTGATGATAAAGTATGATGCGGTTTGTTATAGGATTTTATATTCTTTTTGAATATCGGATGCTATGTTTTGGCAGGTTATGTTGCTGTTGGTGTTTTGAGAGCTTGACCCATGTGCCTCTCTGTCTCTCTGTAACATATTAAACATTATATATGTATTAAAACTGGACTGGGTGAATGTGTACAATTGGATACTTTTTTGTACTTGGTGGTTGTAGCCTGATGAAGTGAAGAACATATGGATGTAGAAGAACTGGATACACACACACACACACACATTCACACACATTTCATCCTCCTGATTGTGTTCTGGTACTGACATTGGAGTATCTATGGATATACATGAAGGTACCTTTGGAATACATTTAAAACACTGTTCTGTCTATTGAATAAAGATGTATAATATTTTTTGGTCTACTTGCTCTTTATTTTACACTTCTCCAACACGTGGTTTTGTTTTTTGTTTTGGCAGAAGACCAAGATAGAAATAAGAGCCTAGAGTGTTTTTTTATACTTAAGCAAACCTCTAGTAACATCAGTCAGTTGAGACAGGAGGTATTATCTGAGGTCCTTTACTACTTGGTAAAATATGGTGATATCTTTCCAGACCCTGACCCCGCAGTTAATAAAAATGACTTGACAGATTTGGATGAGACTAAAATCCCCAGAGAAAAACAAGTAATGAGAGCCTCACCTAATTCAATCTGAATAGAGCTTTAGACTCATTGCAAATGGGATTATGATGTACTTTCCTGATGTTCCTGGCAATTCCTAAAAGAAATTAATTTGGCTCAAAGGAACAATTAAGCTGTTGATTCTAATTAAAAGTAATTAAATTTGCTGTTCTGTGCCATAAAACAATTAACTTAATAATCAACTTAAATGACTATTTTTAGGGTTGCAAAGTTTCTAGTTTTTTTTACACAACTTAAACTTTGTAAACACAACCAATCATAAATTACATTCGCTTTGTCATTGTGAAAAAATTTACTGCACATTGAATGATATATGATATGATATATGACAACATACAGCCATCTTGATTAAGGAAAAAATGTTTAGACAATAGTCCTTATATATCAAAATCATCAATTTCCCAAACATGATCTTTGGTAACTGTTCAGTTTTCTATCTAATTCCATGACTGTGGTAGCTACGTATATATGAGAATGAGAATTGCAAAATACACAGACATTTGATCATCCCTTCCTCTGCTAAAATGCATTAACAGTTGATTGAATTTTCATTTTTTTTTTTAGGAATATACTGTAAATGTGCATATGTGCAGCAATGTCAGAAAGAGGCACCTCTAATTCAATTTTTGTATTACTAGTTGAAATATCCAATAAAGAGTATGAGGAGTAATCGCTAGTTAGCTTAGTTAATGTTTTAATTAATAAAAACGTACCTGCAAAATCAGGAGATTTAGAAATGAGTAACTGCAAATAAGACTTGGTATATTACCAAGTGTAATATAAAGTCTTTCAGTCTAGTTCTTTTGAAACTGAGCCCTTAATGACCTTATGTTGGGAAGACCTCATGTATGACACACTGTACTGTTACCTACATACTAATACTGTTTTTAACACTCCCCTGTTACCGTGCCATTGGCATTTCTTTCATTCATTCATCTTTGGTAAACATTTTCTATGGGTCAGGGTCACAGTGGATCCAGAATACTATACCAGGAAAACTGGGCACAAGGGCTGAATGGGATGTTAGTTCATCGCAAAGCTCTGTACACACTTATTCATGCCTAGGGGCATTTTCAGCATATGTGATTCATCTACTGGCAAGTTTCTGGGAGGTGGAGAAACCACATGTGGACATGGAGAAAACTTCAACGCACAGACAGTAACCTGAGCTCAGGATCAAACAAGGGACCCTGGAGCTGTGAGGTGGCAACGCTACCGGCTGTGCCATCATGCCACCCCTAGCAATTTCCTTCTTGGAAATCATTTTTGCCTTCTGAATGTCTGTCACAATAATTTATCTCTGATATGCCCAGAAGTCATTGAGAGCTGACAAGATGGCAGACAAAGGTGTATATAAGAAAAAACAACAACAGTAACTTAGTTTTAGAACTTTTAAACGTCATGTTTAATTTGATACATTCTGGAGGTGGATGAAGTAAAGGAAAACCATAATAATAGAGTAACAACAATAAGGAGTAGGTCCACCATTTGTCTCCAGAACAGAATCCATATTGGAAGTCCTGAATGGTTACACTGGGATGTTGGATTAACATTCACGATTCTTCTAGAATTCATAACAGTTGTATTTAAACCAGATGAGGAGGCCATGGATAGCATTTTACTTCATTCTGGTAGTGTTCAAAATAAATAATTTTAGCTTTAGGACACACCTTGTCTCATATTTGGTGGCTCGATATAACTGGACCGAATGATTTCCATGAGATGGCTGCCTAAACCATGATATACCAACTGCTCTATCATGAATTCCGGTTATAACATACAGCTATATACGTGTAATATGGATTTTTGCCATTTTTGTGGCTAGATATTTTGGGTATTTATCATCCCTAATGAACAAGCCAGAGGTGAAAGCACTCACAGAAAAAACTCACATAAGGAACCAGACTCAAAATGAAACCCATCCTGTTCTGTTCTGTTCTTTAGGATGTAAAGCTTCCTGCCACTCCACCATCAACAAACCTTAGTGATAATGTGTGCATGGGGGACAGCATCAGAATGCCCCAATTTATCATATCTCACTATGCCCAAAATTGCAGAGATCTGCACTTTTACCTAACAGGAAAACTACCGAACCAAAGTTACTCCAAAAGTTCAATTAGCTACTGTGATATGAGACCATTCAGTGTTTTATGTGCTTTATTTTTACGTAGTGACTTCAAAGCCTAAGGAATGCTTTCATGCAGTGTTTCTCCTCTCAGTTATGCCAATTTACGTGCAAAGTTAAGATTCAGGGAATGACAGGGGAGAGAAAGACAAGCATGGGAACACTGTGGCTGTCCATAAAATATCATGGAAGGCGATGTACTTGGCACACTGTCACAGTGTGTCTATCCATACACGACACACACTCAGGCACACACAGACATGACGGATGGTGGCAGCTGCGGATGGTACCAGGAATGAGACGCGTGCCAGCGTGAGAGTTCATCATCTGCTCCAAAGGCTGCTTTTACTCTCATGAGGTGCGGGAAGGGGTGGGGTGTGGGAGTGGTATTTAGGGGTGAAATCACTGCAACTGAATGAGCACTGAGATGGCAAATTGATTTGTTTCCAAAGCCCTTTTTTTTCATTTTTTCAGAGCTGCGAACAAGCTGAAATCATAAAGGGCAGTCTCTGTTTACTGTTTAGCTCTGGGGCTGTCTTTATATTGCCTTCTGCTACTTTTTTTTTTTTTTACAGCTTCTCTTATGCAAGAGATTTTAGGAACCAGTAAAGCATTAAATCCATTTCATACAGCTGACTGACTTTTCCTTTGCCTTCTTCCTTCTCGATTGATTAGGCAGCTTAAACAGCCAACAAAAAAGAAACGCTAAGCAAACTACACCTTACTTTATACACTTTACACAAAACAATCCCTAAAGTTTTTACATGTGCTTTCTAATGATAATGACCTAGTGTGCAGTTTTAGATGAGAAGGTTAGAGTGAACATTTTTAAAAATCTTCATATGCGTTAATCTGGGAACCTATTTTAATTGGCAAGCTTTGTATAGGAAGCACAAAATCCATACACATCCTACAAACAGTACCTGCGCTGAAATAGTGAGACTGTTTTTGCTATAAAGACATTTCACTTTGCATTTTTAGCTGATTTATGTTTTCTTTTCAGTGCAACATTACTGGACTCAACTTTCAGGTTGTATCAAGCCTTTTAAAATCATAGCAGGCTCCCAGTATCCAAGTGAAAGTGCAGAGTGCTTAGTGACAAAACACTTAAAAGACCTGCCCTGTCACTACCATCCACACAGCACAATCAATCATCACAGAGGAAGTGTCCCACAGGGAATGATATAAAGTGACCTTTTCTCCACACAATGTCATGTCTCCTTCACAGCAAGATTTAAACTTTGACCATAAATGCTAGCATTCTCTTTTATAAGAAGCAAAGAACTATGACAATTCTTTGCTAAAGTCTTTTTTATTATACTTACATATGTAGAGGTTGATCTAAGGTGTCTAACTGACTGTACTGTGTAAACAAAAATAGCCCATATGAGAAATATGTTGCATTTTGATTATCTAATGCGTTATATTTCTGTCTAAATTCTCATTGTGATTAGCACTGATTACACAAGGTAAGACTCTTTGCTTTCGTTCTGCATACAATTCAAAAACAAAGATAAAAAAAAATCCTGTTAATAAAACACAATATAGAGAGCAAATGTCCCACTTTGGATTATGAATGTATTGGAATAGGAATGAAAAATAAGAAATATTCTGTAACCACTTTAGGATCTGGAACCTGTCCCAGGAAAACCGAGTGCAAGTTGGGAATGTATCCCAGGGTATCATATACATGTTCACATTTAGGAACAAATTAAAATATCCAATCACTACTAGCATGTCATTTGCAAAACTCCTGAGCTTAGGATCAAACCAGAGAACCTAGAGATGTGAGGTGGTAACTTTGCCCCCTGTTCCCACCCTGTACCACACTTTGCTTAATAAAGCAATATCACACAAACAAGAGTGCAGTTATATTAAAATATCAGCATGGCTGTGAATCGGCATAGGCATGAAACTCCTGGCTGATTACAGCCATCTTAATATTCAGAAAAACCACATAATTGCAAGTGCAATATTGCTTCTAAAGTTATATAAACAAGAAATTAATATTGAGTAACTGACATTTCGGATGCAATATGGCCACATGTTTATGGCTAAATGTGTTCTCCTCTAGCTGAAATACATCTTGAAGCTAGCTCACACTGATTTACATTCCCGTTAAAGGTGCTTCTGGTGAAATTTGAGTACCTTCTTCCTTTTTAATCTTCCTCCCATGTGTCAGATGTTATCGTTCTGAAAGTATGCTGTTGATGCTGTACTACTACTGATGATGATTACTACTGTAGTAACCGTTTCGAACTGGGAAGTGGCGCAGAGTGATACACACAGTGAAACATCCAAGTGTGATTATAAGAAATACAAGCATTCTTGGAACGCTGCTCAATTAGCGGACCAGAACTATACTGAATATAAATAGAGGTTAGGTGTCTTCTGAATACTGCATGCAGGAAAAAAAGCATACAAGCAAACCTTCAGCTCTGAAACTCTTAATGTGAATGTTGGCATAAAGAATAAATGTGTTTCTAAATATGGCTCCCTATATCTTGCCAGGCTATTTTTAAAAAGGTCATGTTATGAAAGTCTTTGCTTTAGTGTAACACTAGGAATGATCATCAACTCTTTGCACTGCAATGAACAGTTTGTTTTAGACTTTGTTTAAATACTACCAATAGTACCGATATTGCTTAATAATATCAATACATTTTTCAAAACAGTTGGAAGTGAAACAGTTGACTGTTATACAGTATATAAGAATAAAAGCTTTACAGAGAGTAAAGTTCACATAAGCCAGTGGCTGGTGATCAGGGAATCATTGTTGTTATGCATGAGTGGAGAGCTGTGTGCCGTGTGCAAGCTATTTGTAGCTTTTGTGAACCTATAAATGGAAGCCTAGAGTGCTACATAGTTATCTAGATGGCAAGAGGCTCCAGCTCATTTGCAGTCGAGAAGTGAGGGCAAAGCAATGTAGACACAGCAGTGTATGTCCAAACAAGCGCTCAACACAAGCAATAGCATGGCCTTGGAGCAGCCACGTGGGGTCTTAGGAAAGGTGAGTGCTCACCATGAGCAATGACATTCTGGCTGAGATTAACCAGTCTACAGGGCTGTCACACTAATTGTATTTTAGTTGGATTTATTGATTGCTTTTGATACCTGTGACCTACAGTACACTAAATTGTTGTACACTGAGGCTGGGACAGATTTTTATTTCTGTGTTGTGAACAGCATGAGGACAATTGATGTGTCAAATGGAGACTTTAGAGATGGAGTGTCTGAAGAATGACACCTGCAGTGGAACTAATTTGAGAGAATTTAGGTTCAAATTACATAGTATTGCTTATCCAAGGAAACATGAATTTTCTTTGGCTTAAAAGCTGCTTTATCCTCATTCTCATACCTTATTTCTATCATTTAAACTCGATATGGCTCACGTGCTCATACAAAAATTTAAAATGCTTATACACGCTGCATATTTTTGGATGTATATGGTACATTTGATTGTCCTTGTGTACACATAGTCAGCACAGTGTCTTTTTCACAGAGCAATACACGCCTCTCTGTGTAAAAAAAAACAATATTGTAGATCTTGCTGTATAGCGTTTTTTTTGTTTGTTTGTTTGTTTGCAGAGAGGACCAAGACCCATTTTAAGGAAATAATTAAGGACTAGAAAATTAAGCAAAAAAAAAAAAAAAAAAAACGTATTTTAGACTCCTAATCAATACTTGTTTCAATGTTTATTTTTATTTTTCATCTTGAAGTTGTTTATTGCTTTTATGTTACATTATATTACATTTGACAGCAAAGGAAACAACACTATTTCCTTTTTTTCAGTCTGCATATTCTATCACAAATCTTTTTCCACCCAAGCTTAAAAGCAAGTGCTAGCACCTGGTCTGGATGCTATTATAAAACCCAGCCTCAGACATTTCTACTCAAGAAAAATTTGGCACCCTCAGAGGCGTGAACTTCATGCAAGTACTTTCCGTAATCTGAATGGTGAACCCAGAAAATTGACATTAGTTTTACTATGTAAATATTGCCTAAACTTTCAGACTTAAGTCTCAAAATCTGAACACAACCCCTGGAAGCCAGGCTTGTAAGTAAAAGTCACACACTAATTCCTTTAAGATAAACAGCAACAAAGTGTGCAATGGAGTGCAGAGAGTTATATTTTTATCATTTGGGTTGAGTTTGATCATTTGAACTGTGCAGCGCATTATTTTGCTCTTCCCAATACTGGGAGCGGTACTCCTATTTAACATTTTTTTCAAGATATTTTTTTCAGTACTGTTTGCTTGGTTTATTATTACTTGGTTATATTCCAATTATTGTTATTTATTAATTATTACTCCACAAATATAATTATGCCTTAGCTTGGGTTTCACCGGAAAGCTGTCAAGCTCCAAGGCAAAACTAGCAAATTTCTGTGGGCAGATAAACCCACTAATTAGATTTTATATATTCATAAATTTGGAGTTGGTCTATTACTTGTGTGTCTTAACAAATGCTGGGTTTTTTTTTTTTGTGAAATAGAAGCTGATTACTTTAGAATTGGCATTACATTTTAGAAGAGGTGATGTTTATTGCTATTATAATCTACAATGCTATAATAATTTGTTCATATGTTTTAAGTGGATCTGCTACAACAGTTGTATTTAATCTGAACTGTGAGCATTTGTGGTAGAATGTTTAGATGAGAAAAGGAGTGCATTTATCAATTGTATATTATCATAACATGTATGTAAAGTTGAAATTGCATCTTTAAAGCATATTAACATCAGTTGTCATGCATTTTATGTGCTACTATCTACTTTTTCATAACCAGTGCTAGCTATCTAGCTGCTGTCAGTAGCTAGATATAAAGACATTTAAAAGCTATTGAGGCTCAGTGAGCGTTCCTATTTAACTCCAGTGCAGGTGTTTGGAGTAGTCAAGTGAAGTGGTCAAGTCAAGTGGCTTTTATTGTCATTTCAGCCATATACAGATGATACAGTACATAGTGAAAAGAGACAATGTTCCTCTAGGACCAAGGTGCAATAAGACAACACAGAATTACAAAAGTGCAACAGAAGACAACATAAAATGTATGTGTGCAAACATGTGCAAACATTGCAGACGGTGCAAACGTCATAAAACAAGACATTGCAGTGCTAATCCAAGTCGTATGTGCAAAAATTGCAGAGGTAGTTGAATGTTTGTGTGTGTGTGTGTGTGTGTGTGTGTGTGTGTGTGTGTGCGTGTGCGTGTGCGTGTGTGTGTGTTAGCCCAGTCCCTGAGTGTTCAGGAGTCTGATGGCTTGTACTGGGTGGGGTTCTGCTTTTTCCACATCTATCCCCATATTGGACAAGAATACTGAGAGGGTTTTTGGGCAATAATCATAAATGTTCAGAATCTATCTTTATTATGTTAGCTGATAGCTGAGTGATGATGTCATCATTAGCTACCCGGGATGGTACATAATAATGTTTTTTTTAAATTATTTTGACTGATGAACACAAGATAAAATTAAAAACTATTGAAAAATAAGAACAAGATTAACCTAAAGTCTGTTCACTCATAAATGAAAAAGGCTGTGACTATGTCAAATAGGTAAAATGACACTCTGCTATGCGTACATACATGAATTATGATGTTCCTCAGTGAAATCAGACAAAAACCAAGCTGAAATACGTCCTGTGTGTTATTACTACTTAGAGGAAAACAATTGGGTGACAGCTTTCCTAGATAGAAAATGTGCAATTAGATAGATCAGAGTGGTCTGAGCTAGACATACTTGATTATGGTGCCTCCTGGGTCATCGTTAGAAGATAAAGAAGTATGTAATGGGTTGCTGTTTCCCAGCTGATGAATTTGAAAAGTCTGAGAAATCTTTGTTATTGAGTTACGGAGGAAATTGAGAATCATAAATAGCCTAATTATCTGTTAATTTAGAACATAAAAAGAACCTAATATTGTTCTGTCTATCAAGTTTGAATAATAAGCTGCTCTGGCTGAGACAAGGTCCTGGTGGTCATTATCGAGAGATTCTCTCCATACTATTCCAAAAACCTTGCCATTATATTATTAATATAACAAATAAAGATAACTAATTAAGACTATGATAAAATAACCTACAGCCTGTGCATTCATTGCAGTTTACAGACCTATTTAACATCTTGTGGTCACATTATAAAAATGAAAATTTTTGTGCCTTACATAGTTACTGTATCTCTCCTTATTTTCAGGAAAGTGCTTGTCCTGCGTAAGCAGATTCTTAATATTGATGAAATTCCCCCATTTAAATATTGATTTAACTTGTAATTACGTGTCAACCTGAACTTGAGTCACCAATTTTGAATACAGCCCACAGATAATAACCCTTTTCTACCAGTCTTACCAAGAAACACACTTCCATTTATGCACATGTTTGTCTAGGTGCGCCCTGATGTCCAACAAAGTCAACCTGACATTCATTTTTTTTTATCTACGTGCTAATGTTTGCACAGTCGGATATGATGCAACCCTGATTTGATTGCTCTACTGCTTAGTACTCCCAATATTACTTTTCTCTAGTCTTGGTAGGATTTTCTCATGTCAGATGTCTCTGCTACTTGTCAGTGGTACATTCCATTGGGGACTTATCTTGCCATGCCACATCTTCAGTTTCCCCATTATCAACATCCCTTTTCTGTTGGCATTCTCTATGACACACATCCTTGGGGAATATTGTCTCTTCCAATATTTGGGCAATGTATTTGACACTATCCTGTCCTTCCAGCTGGTGTTCAGTTGCTGCATGTTGGATTTTGGGTGAAGTGCTATGTCCATTGTGATGAGTTTTCATATTTTGATATTTGCAGCTTCTGGTTTCACCCCTAGTCAGTTCTTTGTGCCTGCTAGGTGTCTGATATCTGTTCAATTCAGTTCTGCCACCAAGACATTCGTTTGTGTGTGTGTGT
Organism: Parauchenoglanis punctatus; assembly: GCA_030068025.1. Taxonomy (NCBI): domain Eukaryota; kingdom Metazoa; phylum Chordata; class Actinopteri; order Siluriformes; family Auchenoglanididae; genus Parauchenoglanis; species Parauchenoglanis punctatus. The sequence goes on along the minus strand of JAQQZU010056755.1, from coordinate 4,338 downwards.
GTGTATGTGTGTGTGTGTGTGACAATCCTGTGTATGGTTTGTACTAATTTTTTGTCTGTGAAAGATTGTGCCAAATTGCATATGATGTTAATGTTAATCATATTAGTATGGAGTAACGGATACGAGCATTGTAATAGCCAATTGCCAAGTTTAGTGACCTATTAATTTCGGTTTTAAAGCCTCTGAAATCAACATGCTAATGAGAAAGTTTGCCATCCACTTAACACACTCTATGTGTGTGGCTGGTAAGAATAACCCCAGGATTAGATCATGTTGCTTTGACTTTGAAAGTAGGTTTCAACTGTCATATTGCTCTGTTGGTTATTTCCCCAGCTTGCTGTGTGTTGTCTTCATAGTTAAAGCTTAGCAGTGGGTGTGTGGGTAAAAAGGGAATAATATCCTGCTGAACTTCACTGAATGTCATCTGCTGTGCTCAAAATGGTGGTTTTGCAAGAAAAAAAACCTGGATCCAGATCAACATTAGCAAGAACAAAGAGCAACAGGTGTGAAAGAGTGGAATGTTTATGCTTCTTATCCCTTCATAAACACTATTTTAATCAGTTGTCTTTATTGTCTGAGACATCTCAGGGTTTTGCAGTTTCACAGATGGCCGTTCTGCATACGGGAGTTACTATACAAATTTGTTTGAATTTGACACCCCTTTTGTGAATGGCTGTTGGTATTATGTATGTGCTGCTACGAAACAAAACGTCTTTTTAATTGTAGTCATAAACAATCTATTGTGAGTCACATATCAAGTAGGCAGTGCAACGTGTCTGCAGTTCTCACGGAAAGGTCACAATGAGACAGCATACAAACAGCAGACTGAGGAAAATAGGCCTTTGACCAGTTGTGCAGCTTGAAATGGAAGCTAGGGCAATGATAGGACCCCTAATATAGATGTGGTTATTAAATCTCAGACAGAGAGGGGAGTGCAAAAGTGATAGCGTGTTCTACTGGCAAGTACAAAGTGTCTTCTGTAACTTTCCTTAGCTTATGCTTGTTTGCTTGTGACTCATTTTGTTTCTGTGGTTACACTGTAAATGAAAAGGATAGGGGGTCAACATAGGTTTTTTTCAATGCATTGCATGTAGACAGAGCCCATATACCAGGACCCAGTTATTATTGCTTACACATGAGCAATTCAATTAAACCTGATACCTTTACCAGAGAGATTGCATAATTTTTATTTATATTATATTGTGTCCACAAAAAATGACAAGTTGTCACAAGCAATAAAAGTAGTAGTTACGTTCTGTGGCATTCACCTCCATTAAACTGCTCATGTAGTACCTGTCCATTATATTACTAACATTTTAAACATTTACATTTAACATTTACATTTAACAGACCTTCGACAAGAAGGATATTTTTTGGTCTAGGAATATGCTGGGTGTTCCTCTTGTCATAGTTATATTCATTATACACAACCAGCATAATTACAGTGTTGTCACTGTCATCTTTAAATTGATTAAACAATTTAATTCTTTGCATCCACTTTCACAGAGCATGAGGACACTCATGAAAATGCATGAAAATTATGTAAATGCATGAAAATGAAGTAAATTATATGCTATTGCATTCACAGTCACCAGATCTCAGCTCAGTTGAATGCCCATGAAAGGTTTTGGACCAGTCTTCCCCCTACCCATCAACATTTCCAAAACACCAATTAAAGGACTATTCTTTTGGATGACTGGTAATCATCTGTCTAATTCACTTCCAGGGACTTGTGGAATCGGTTTCAAGGTGTTTTGAAGCTTTTCTGGTGGATTGTGGTCGCCCAACAAGCCTACCAAAGACATTATGTTGAAAGAGAATGGATGTAACAGTTATATATGGCTATGCTGTATTGCCCATAGTAGTGAATGTGAGTGTGAATGGTTGTTTACCCTATGGTAGTTTTGCAATAGACTGGTGACCTGTCCATGTCGAGGGTGTACCCTACCTCTTACCTGAAGTCAACTGGGATTGGCTCCAGCTTCCCTGTGAATTGCAGTGGATAAGTAGCATAGAAAATGGATGCATGGATAGATGGATGGTGTCCATGTTGAGTTGAATTAAGTAGAAGCAGATTTTTTTCCATTGATATATTATCCATAAGTACATTTTTCCAGTAGGTAATGGTGATGATATTTTTTTTATTTCCAGCTTGTGAGGATAGTTTTCTTGGAGATGATTAATGCTATTCTTTGCCATATTGAGGAGTTAAGGGGATTGTGAGATGTGAACAGAGTGATAATAGGTTGCTATATTTATGGCAGAAATGTTTTATGGGTGTGCAAACTCATATGGGGTGAATATAATCATATACAGTGTTTGTGTGTACAGTTATATGAGAACAGATTTTGGAGCTTATTTTAAATATCTGTCCAGTGTAGGGTGCTTGGTGGATTTATTGTATGAGAAGTAGATTACTGCTTGAGGTCTTGCAGACACTGTTCCACAAATAGGCATTTTATAGATATTAGTCTGTATTTTGCATAGGGCATTCTTCATAGAGGACATGTTGATGAAATCTGAAATTGATGATGCTAGGTCTAATGTATTTTCATTTACTTTTACTGTGGAGCACAATTGTGGAATTGGGGAATATGTGTGATGTCTTAAGTGATGTCTTGATCAATCCACAAAGCAACGTTTAGTGTAACCATATACATACACCTATGGTTAAGTTCATTAACATATTGATATATTAGGTTCTCTGCCCTCTCTCTGCCCTTTACCATTATCTTTCTTTTACTAATATGTATGATGTGATTGATTGAGTGGCAAACCTGATGAATTTGCATAACACGTATACAGACATATGCATCTACAAAGAGCTGGCATTACTGACTGCTTTCCATTATCTCATGGAAAATGTGTTCAAAATAATTGTCTGAAGCTATCTACTACCATCCCATATATGAGATCTCTTGTTAAGCACTGGGTGTTATTTATATGTCATTTTGCAAAGTGGCAAATTTTGGGCTTCATATCTAACATCTGGCTTTTGATGTTCTCTTTTTTCAGTGTTAATTATCCTGTGGTAGCAGAACCAAAGGGTATTTCACAGAGCAGCCCTATTTCTGAGTTTGAGCTTACATCAAAATAGCTGAAAACGTATTGTCTCTTGTCTGTGTCCCAAAAATGTTTTAATACCAACACAAAGTACATATAACAAAATATATAATATAGAAAACTCCCCATTGACCCAAACCCCAACATCCATAACATCCTCATTTCTTTGTGGCTTGGCTATCACAAGGTGCAGGAAACCTCCTTTCAGATTCTGGTCCTTGTTGACATGATTGCATCACATAGTTGCTAGTAGTTCTTATTTTTCCTCAAAGAAAGGTGCAGCTGGAGGATTATTTAATGTTTGTGCAAGATGATTTAATTCCTTTAGTCTTAACCTGAGTGATGCATTTATCACATAATAAAGGGATTATATACACTGTGACTTTGGTTGGTTTGTGAAACAGAAAGCAGTCAATCCTAAAAGGGTCTTGGTTATCCCCCTGGAAAAATGTGCACATTTTATCACCAACCCTTATTCACAAGTAAGATTTTATTTGCTTAGAGGGAAAATATTGTTAAGAGTTGTGGTTAGGGGTGCTTTTGCAACACCCTTTCAATCCCTTATGGAATTATTGTACTGTTCTACAATTATATAAAGGTTGTAGTTGTAAAAAGTGGTTTAACAACTGTGTTTTTTGTTTTCCTGTGGGTGTACACACTTCTGTGTGAGCCTCTAGGCTATAGCATATATATTAGTGAACATCCTCTCATTACTAGTCTCTTAAATGGCAAACAAATTGTTTTGCTACATATTATGTTGAATATATTAATTATGAGATGTTACTGATGTATTTATGCAGAAATGTTTCAATATCATGAGTGTACATTTATTTAAAAAATGGGGGGGGGTACGGAACAAAACAATACTGTAATGTTATGTAATGTTAGTGTAGTTTTGGACCAAAAATGGTTGAAACTTTTTACAAATGTCAAAGCCCTTCAGCTGTTGCCTCCACACACCTGACCATTTTACATTTACATTTATGTCATTTGGTAGATGCCCTTATCCAGAGCGACTTACATACATCTTATTTTTTTATACAAGTGAGCAATGAAGGTTAAGGGCCTTGCTTGGCGGTGCTGGGATTTGAACTCACGACCTTCCGATCACCAGTTCAACGGCTTAACCACTGAGCTACCACAGACCACTGTTTGAACACGCAATCACACTATTTAAATTCCAGTTTTTGTTTGTTTATTTGCGAAGCCTCTGTTAAAAATAACCCAAGTAGAATTTTTGTTTTGCTCATGTTTTTGCTTCTTGTTCTATGTCTT
>JAQQZU010056701.1:0-19360 GCA_030068025.1 Parauchenoglanis punctatus | reverse complement strand
CATTGTGGACGACCCCACACACCCCTCACACACACTCTTCACCCTCCTGCCATCTGGCAAGAGATACCGAAGCATTCAAGCCCTCACTGCCAGACTCTGTAATAGTTTCTTCCCCCAAACCATCAGACTCATGAACACTCAGGGACTGGACTGACACACACACACACACACACACACACTAAATGTACACTCATCTACCTCTACAATTTTTTCACATTTTGCACCTCTACCATTTTGCACATTACATTTGCATTAGTGCTGCACTGTCTTGTCTTGTGATGTCTGCACTGTTTGCACATGTTTGCACACATGCACTTTATGTTGTCTTCTGTTGCACACGCGCACATTTGTACTTCTGTGTTGTCTTATATGTAGCACCTTGGTCCTGGAAAAACATTGTCTAATTTCACTATACACTGTATCACATGTATATGGTTGTAATGACAGTAAAGCTACTTGAACGTGAACTTGAACTGAGAACTCTGTCCATAAATGAGCAGTTCTAGGAACAGCTAAGATACTGCACAGAACCCTCAAACTCACAGGCCTCGAAGGAACCGAAGTTGAGGAAGACTTACACACACACACAAACACACACACACACAAACACACACCATCCCCCAAGTAGGGGAAATGTTTTTTTTTTGTTTTTTTTACTGTAAGTAACAACGATATGCTCCTTCTTATATTACGTGACTTTTTTTTGTGGAAACACTGAATCATACTGAAGAGTGACACTGACACTAAAAAGTGATTAAGAAAGTAAAAGAGTTAAATAAGCTTAAACATGAAAATAAATCTGCTGAATTGTTTGAGGTGTCGGTGGATCACACTGTTCCCAGAAGGGGTATGAGTTATATCTCCATCTGAACCTCACATACACACATACAGCAGTTAGAAAATTGCAAAGGAAAAAAACAGTAAAAGTGAATTAATATATGACCTTATTGTGTTGTATATGTTTTATTCTACAGCAGATGTTTAGTAATACAATATTCAAGTTAAAATATTAAAATGAAGTCGTGAATAGTTTTCAAAGGCAATAATTTAAAAAAAAAACTAGACCATTTACCCAAAAACCTTTTGATGACTCTGGGATCTGAAGCGAAAGTGGATGTTTGCTGGGTATAAAACCTTCTGACGTGTCTGTTCAGGTCACTCACTCAAACAAACGCTAAGCTGAAGCCATCACAGGAGAGAAAACAGGTAAGAATCAACACATTTATACTTTTATATAGGATTAATAATTCAGTTTAAAAGAAATAATGGAGTTTTTAGCTTTACACTAAATGGGAATGATGCTTGTCATTTGTCATTTAATTAATGATAACTAATTATGTGTAAGATGTTGACTGGTTACTTGTATCAACATACCCTTTACAATGTATTATGTAAGTAATAAACACTGTGTGTGTGACAGAGTTTTTAAAGTTATTAAAGAACATCATACTTTATTTGTTTCACATCCATGAAATAAAATAGTTCCTGTTCTCACTTACATTATAGCAACTATAACAGTCGTTCTTTCACGAGCCTCTCTTTATTCTCTCTATCCAAGTTAATAAGACAAGAAACCCACAAAAACTCCTCTGTCCTGAAGATATCTGAAAACATAAAGTTATAACTTTACCTCTGACTGTTAGAAAGCACTGACACTGGAGACTCCTTCCATAAATGTTACATAAACGTCTCCTTACTTGTAAACGTCACCATGTAAATCACTACATTTACACACACAGAATACTGTTTTTTGCCCTTATTAAAAAAAAGACAATATTCTTACTAAGCTGTTTACATGGCTAATGAAAATTAATATTACACTAATATTCCGGTTTACATGCATGCACCTCTACCTCAGCCTTGCAAACTGTTGTCCAGTTGGTTTACACAGAGGTGACCATAAACAGGTAAGAAGTCGCGTTTTGCAAACAGCCGTAAAAACCCCAACTGAGACATATATTCTGCTGGTACACATATGTGCTGTGAACATGTCCAAAGAATGCTGAAAAAACTAAATATTATCGACATATCCAACATGTCTTAACGGGAAGATGCTAAATTTGGAATATTAAATACAAAAAGAAAACGCTGTTTACATGGCCCATATCAAATTCTGAATATTGTCATATTGTCACACTAACATTTGGAATAATATTAGTGTGCACGTAAACATACTGAGTAATTAGACAAATGTTTTTGCCATTTATGTGGAGCATCTGCCATTAGACCAAGTGCATTAATATAACGCTGTGATTTGCAGCTGCTTTACTGCCACAGCTGCTGTTACAGACAAGGAAACAACAATGAGAATCCAGAAGCACAGGGGTGTGTAAATGCAATTTATTTGATATACTCAATTGTGTATGATATGATGACATAAGAAAGCACAGTATTTTAAATACAGAGTGTAATCAAAACAGGTGAATAAAGGGGCATGCCAAGGGTCATTCACCAACAACCATGGCAAGAAACAACAGCTTACAGGAATGGAAATAATCAGCAAAAATTGGTATGCAAGGTACAGTGGGTGCTTCTCACTGCTTCACAGTGATACTTCCTTTATAGGGCGGGTCTTTCCAAATCAGGTCATTCACAGGCTAGTCAAGACTCCTTCCTAGCATTCAGAGAGCACATAATGGAACAGTCTAGCGCAGTGTTTCCCAAAGCGTGGGCCGCGGGTACTGCCGGTGGGCCGCGAGAGGTCGTTTACAATAAATAGAAAAAAGTTTTTCATTTTTAGATTCATAAATTTGCAATGATCATGACTGCATATTTACATTTTAAAAAATAATGAGAATTAATAAAAACAAAGCCATGGGATTTCAATTAGAAATTACAATTCTTCATTTATATGAAATTTTTGATCCAGAATGTATCTTGTCTCTGGTGGGGAATTCTCATTAACTAACCCTAACTAACCCTGGATGGATTATCAATTTGCACTGCATTGCTATGGACCCAAGTTCACACAGAACTTTTCTGTTTATGAAATATAAAATACATAAGGAAATACATTATCTTAGTCTCGAGTGTTGACGGTTTGTGTGGGTCGCAGAAGATTTTCAGATTACAAATTGGGATGCAGCATTCTTAAGCTTTGGAATGGCTGGCCTAGTGAGTGTGCAGGTGTGCGTCATTGAAACGGTCCCACTTTTTACATGCGCATAGGATTGTGGTTAATTTAAAAATGCAGAGAATACACACATGCATCCTTGAAAATACTCTGAAAAAGGAACAAAGAATTCGAGGGATCCTTGACATCAGAACAGTCCTTCGGCAGGATTTGATGATGTTACATCCTTGAAATCCAGCCTTTAAAGGATCCTCCCTTGACATTGAGAAACACCCCCATGTCCTGACCCGTGTCCTAGTGTTTAGGGGAGGGTGCCCTCTGGTGGCATAGTGGTGAAACATCCCGGCTGGTGTGATGTCAATTCTGTTGGTCCAGTGACATTTGATGTTCTGCTTTGTAGGAACTTTGTGGTGGATATGGGAGGTAGCTACAGCACAAAACAGTGGGTTCTCCTGGCAGCAGGTTCTAAAGGTTGGGAAAACTACAGACATCAGGTGTGAATATTAAATACAGTGGCTTGATTTTACTGTTGTAAAATCAAGGTTGTGTACAAGCATTGTGTTTAAAGCTCAGTAAGTAATTTCCTTTAAATACAACTCAAACATTACAGTTTCTCTTTCAGGCCAACGTGTGCCACGCTTACCAGGTCGCACAACAGAACGGCGTTCCAGATGAACAGATTGTGATGATGATGTATGATGATATCGCTAATAATAAAGAGTGAGAGCAATTTTATTTTATTGTTCTGCCGTAGAAGTGTGTCTTTTTTAGATTTTATTTTAAAACAATCTTCTGTGGCTATGAATCAGTACTCTTAATTAAAAGTATTTGTGTGTGTGTGTGTGTGTGTGTGTGCAGAAATCCTGTATATGGAAACATAATCAACGTACCAAATGGCCCAAACGTTTACCCTGGTGTTCCACAGGACTACACTGGAGAGGTAATGTGTTCTGTAACATGCAGTTATATATATGTAGTATAATAAATACTCTGATTAGACATTTGTGTGTGAGTTTTTTTTTCTTTTTTTGCTTTGTTTTGTTTTGTTTTTGCTGTTGTTGATTGTAGAATCATTCTTTTTAAACTGTCCATTATCAGGAGGTATCAGCTCCAAACTTTCTGGCGGTGCTGCGTGGAGATTCGGCTGCAGTTAAGAAAACAGGACCAAAAAAAGTAATACAAAGGTAGAAACCATCTCCATCAGGTCTCTATTAGACAAAAAAATTCTACATCTAACTCAGATGTCCTTTCACCCCGTATAGTGACTGGTCAGAAGGTGTTGATTAATCTTCTATAACAGCAGATCTGACTGTAGAGCAGATTTATATTAAAGCTCTTGTACTGATACATTATTGTTTCTGCAGTTACAGCTTATTCACAGGGGCTTTCACAAGAAACTTGTCATCACGACAAAGTTGGGCATAGTTTATGACATGTTGTGTCATCTGTCAAGTGCATACATTGTGCATTAGCCACGCAACTGGCAGGAAAATATTGTTGTGACGAAATTTTTCAAAATTTCAAAATTCTCATCACGCCCTGGCACACACGCACGCGTTACTATTACTTTCAAGAGAGAGGGAAAAAAAGAGAGGCTGGTGAGGGAACGGCTGTTTATAGCTGTTAGAACGTAAGTGAGAACAGGAATTAACTTGTTCCTAGGATGTTCCACAGCATTAATTGTAAGTATAAAAGGATAGAAAGTATGACAAAGGTGTAAAAAGTGTTGTACTTTAATAAAGAAAAAATGTTATTTGTTGGCAAACTGCTGTGATATAAAAGGAATAAATGTCTGTTATAGATATAACTATCTCACGCTCATGCCATCACACCACCCTGACACACATAAGATATAAGCACAACTTAAGATATAACTATCATTATGTTTATTTCATTATTTTTCTTTTTAGTGGTAAAAATGATTCTATCTTCATCTACTTATCGGACCATGGAGCTCATGGAATCTTTGGATTTCCTCATTCCACGGTAAGTTTAGCGAATTTTCTCCTCCCTCTAAGGGCCGTACTCAGAGTTACGTTGAGGATTTAATACTGATATTGTTCTCATGGATATTCAGAAGTTCCAGACATTATGTCAGAGTAACACACACAGGGTGGAATTTACGTAAAACAGGCAAGTCTCAATTCACAAATCTTCTGATCTTCAACTTAAGTGCATGCTTCTTGTATGATATCGACTCCAGCGGAGTAGTCTCCGGGATAAGTCCAGCACCACTATCTGGCAGCGTGATCTAACCATATATTTGGCTGTAAATACAGTTAAGAGCATGCTGGAATATCATTCAAGGTCCAGACTGAATACTTAAATATAGCATTAATAATTAATGAAATAGTTTTGTCTCTTTAAAGTGCACATAAATGTTTACTTCACCGGTCCTAACTTCCAGGGGCGGTGTTTAACACCCTCTCAAGTGTGTGAACACCATCCCAAGACCTCCCATTAGAGTCACAGTGATGCAGTCTTTACATCTGGAAGTCACTCGTGCAGCTTCTGATTTCAGTTGAGCTCCAGTTTTTCTGTCCTTCAGAGCTGTGATTTCAGTTTTGCTCTTGTAGTGTATCCATTTCATCCTCGGTTGAAGTGCTGACTGTGACTTGCTATTTTGAATTTCTAAAGGTTAGTGTAGCTTCTTAGCTAACAAGCCATGTTATCCAAAATAGATAGACTGTTGTTATTGGCTCATGCGACTGGTCCTACTGGCACTCGCATGGTCAGAGTGGTTTATCCTGATACTGGCCTTGTACCACTGACTGGATAGACTCCAGGTTATGAGATAGGCATGGTGCATCCCTCCACGTCACTCATACAACCGGAGGTTATAGGCCACAGGGTTCTTGAACCTACACTGCCCAATGCCTAGTGCGCATCTTCTCCAAGCCAGATACTGCAGACCATACTGCACTCAGACTGGACCACCATGGCTCTGCACCTGTGCACCCTGTGCCCGAATCTCATGGAGCCACAGAACTGCCATCAGCTGATTTCCTGCTTTCTCAGAAAAGGCACTTTCGGACCAAACAGTTCTCAGGACTGAAATAGAGAGGAACTACCCCTGCCCTCTGGGGACCCCCTGAGAACTACACACCTTCAAGGGCTTTTTTCCTGTTTGCTAGTAGGAACGCTGAAGTGACATAAGCCGGCCGCCGGTTGCTATAGCGACATCAATAGCTTGCTGTTTGTTTTCATGTGAATGTGCATCTTGTTCATCAGTCGTCTTGTGTTGCTGTGACAGCAAACTAGCAACATTAGGATTTGAACTTGTCCACTTTCATGTGTCGTGTTTCAGTTGCATGTTACTATAGAAACGGATCATTCCACTGCACTGTAGAATGGGGGAAACCAGGAAGTGTTGGAAAATAGCTGGTGATGGATTAAAAATGCTGACCTAACATGTGAGTGTGGGTTATTATTTCATCATGGGTTTTCTTGCGTGATAACCCCATAGATGAGCTCATGGACAAGAACATTTAGGTTAATAAAGATTTTTATATATCACTTAGACACATCAAAATTGCATTGTATTTCCTCTGTCACTCAACAAAGCCTGGACTTGACTGCTGGTCCATTTGTGTCTGTTTTTTTCATTTTTAATACTAACTTTAACAGCTGTTGTTTACACAGCTAACATTTTACACAGATGTTTTTAAATGGAGGTGGACAGTGCTGTATTGGCTCATGTGTTTGCTGAATCAACATACGATTACACCACTTGTGCATGGAGAACGCCTACCATCAAGTAGGAGCTTAAAAAGGTTCCTCAAAGTGGCTTTTTAAGATCTATAGCCATCCTCACTTCCTGCAGTGTGAAAACACAAAAAAGGGGGGTACTTCCTGAAACAGAACTATGAAAAAGTTCCTCCGAAAGTGCCTATTAATGACCATCTGCGAGGCTTTATTCTCATTTTGGTAGCTCTGAGTATGAACGTAAATATTGACATAACCAGTATACTGAAGTCGGTGACTCTGAGGATGGTTCTAATAGAGTGCTTATAAATTATGTGACTATAAAAGGAATTATAATGTGCATCGTTCTAATACAGGATAGTGAAAGGAAATAAGCTAAAAACAGTTAGCCGAGCACTGCTTTTCTTTCACCTGCTAGCTGAATAAAATGCAGAGGAACTGACAGCTGGTGAGAGGACCGGGTCTGTAAAACCTTTAGATTGGTTAGATCATTATAACCGTATAACACTGAGCTCATGAAATGTAATAATCACTGGTTTTCTATTCCAGCTTTATGCACATGATCTCATTGACACGGTGAACACAATGTCACTGAGTGGCCAGTTTTCAAAGGTATGAATTTTACACTTTACACTTTTTAAAAGATCTAGGTCTCATTTAGATTCGGAGTACACTGTTAAATTCAAATCACTTATTTATGTCAAATACACACACAAATTATATATTTTTGAGACCCATTGTTATGGTAGATTTTGTGACATATCTTTAATTATTTGAACGACAGCCGTGTGTGTGTGTGTGTGTGTGTGTTTGTGTGTGTGTGTGTGATATTTCCTTAATGCCATTTAGGCCTATATGAAACAACATATGGGGGATTTATGAAGATTTATCCTTTGTTCTATCCTTCAATAAATCTTTTAATATATCCTTTATTAAAGGTGTGAATAAATAATGAACTATAAACTGAAATAAGTTTTGTAATAATAAATTGAAAGATTTTTTAATGTATGTAATCATTTATCTATTTATCGGATGATATATTTATGGATTTATTGATGGATAGATTAACACATATAATTAAAGATATGTCACAAAACAATCCTCCTTAGGTTGTTCAATTTAGATGAAATGTGGGTGTGTAAAAGGAGGCGGGGCCGGGGTCTGCGCAGGTGGCACCCGTAAGCCGAGGCGGTGCAGATGGCAGAACTGATGGAAGAGTTAGTGCATGATGCCCTTGGCAGGCAACATGCTGAATATTTAGAGATTGGAATGATTTTTTTCCTGAGAATGAAAGCTGGCTTATACATGGGTTCTGTTTGCCGCGGCTTCACTTTTAAACACTTTATCATGGTTTGGAGAAACTGTTGATTAGCATTAATTCTTTTTTTTAACTCCTTTTTGGTGTCAAACCAATTTTTTCACTTACAGTCTGCTGGATGGATGACACTGATTTCTCGTCTGTAATTTCCTCCATATTGTGCTCTTTTGGTCCTTTCAGGTGTTGCGGCTCTGTGGACGCGCTGCTAAATAAAAATTCTTTATTCTGATAGACCTGAGCCAAAAGTACTCCATCTTCTTCCTCTTCTTTTTTGCTTTGCTGTTTAGCAGCCATGCACACTGCGCTCTGTGAACTTGCTATTTTTATGGAGTTCTGTGGGCTGGGGTATGCATGCGGCCGGTCATTGATGGTTGCCATTTATCGACTTATACTTACACAAATATGAAAAAAAATCAGTCTTTAGGGAGCTTTAGATTGTTGGGTTTGTCACGTGCAGACATTTGCACACAACTTGACTAAAAATGAATGTTTGCAGATGGTCATTTATCTGGAATCGTGTCATGCTGGATCAATGCTGGACAAGCTATCAGACAGAAATGGTCAGCACTTTTTCTAATTCCCGAGTTTTGACGTTTACAGACATGCGAGAATAACGTATTTAAAGCCTTGATCATCTCATTGCAGTGTATTCAGTCGGCTCATGCGGTCTTGATGAATATGCATATGCTTGGTTCTGGGACAAGGACAGAAACACCTATCTTGCTGATGTCTTCACCACTTACTGGCTACACCACACCGAGACCGTTAGTGTTTATACTGGTATTTTTGTGGAGTTACAAGTACTTCTATACCACTACAATCACTTTGGTTTCTAATCCTATGTATTTGTTAAGTATTTGGAATTAGACACCACTTGTTACTTTTTCTGTTCTTCTTCCATTCACTCTAAAGAACAAACTAAGCTTGACTTCATTTGAAGATCAGCTTTCCTACCTGAAGAAAAACGTCAGTGAGGCTGTGAGAAAATACGTGGGGAAGACTCAGACACCGAGTAACTACGGGTGCAAGGTACAAACAATACATAATAAATCTAGTATTTTCAAGTTTTCAGTGAAGCATTACATAAATAGAAATATTTTTACAGCATAGATCATTTCCAAACAATAGAGCACTAATATGAATCCATTGCGCAGGTTGTGTTCTAAACCAAAATGTTTCAACCATGGATAAAATATTTCATTTTAAGTGGATATTCTTCTTGACGTTATTTAGAGCATGCTGAAGTTAATGCTGAGTGAATTTCTTGGAGATTCCCCTGTCCCCGGCAGTGAGGTCTGCACGTCCCAACCCCTGAACGTTCAAGTGTCCGATGTGGTAGACACTGCGGAAGTTCCACTCATAATCCAAGCAAACAGGATTAAAAATGAACAGGACGCAAAAAAAAGACAGGCCCTGGAAAAACAATATGATGATCTTAAAAGCGTGAGTACGCCAGTTCCACTGTATTGCATTATCTACAGTCCTTATCTCTGAATAGATTCAGTACTCTGACTCACTAGGTGTGTTTACATCAACCTGCCTGAAGCACAATTTGAAATTGCGACCTGAAAAATGCGTAATGGAAAAACACGAATTGAAAAAAAAACTCTAAAAAAAAATATCACAACAAAGTTTTTACACTTGCACGAAGTGTTTTTTCAGACTATTCGACAAAGCAATATTTTGCAAGACAGAAATGGAAAGACATTTTTCGCATTTAAGTCACGATATGACATGAAGAGCATGCTGAAGCAGCACGACCTTTCTGAAAATAAAGAGTGCAGAAAGCACTATTGCGAGAGGAGAAGATCCAGGTTTTATCGCATAACATCACTCAGTGGAAACAGACTGTTCACCTGGAATCACCTTTTTGTCACCTTTTTTTATGTTGCTTTCATTTTGCACAAAACTACAGTGGAACCCTGCCTACTGTACCATGTCCTGACTCTTATTTCTGAGAGACAAAAGAAGTTACAGCTTTACCTAACTGACTGTTACAAAGCGTGAACACTGCAGACTCCTTCCATAAATTTTTAATAAACATCTCCTTTCCGAAAACTTCACCAGATCTCCAATTACACGGTTTTTAGTCTGTTTATGTGTAGAGTCTGCTGTTCATGTCCCTGCGAGGAGCTGTTACTATGGAAACAATAATGTATTAGAACATTTAGTATAAAGCTGTGATTTGCAGCTGCGCTAATGTCACAGCTGCTGTTATAGAAAACTAATCAACACCTTCTGACCAATCAGAATCCAGAATCCTTAAGAATAATCATTTAATTACTCTAACAAAATATCAGCCATTACTCCTCTGGGCTGGCTCCTGACGGCCCAGCTACGTTGGGCCTAGAGTCGTAGAATTCCTCGATGAGGGCGGCGTCCAAGATGTCCCGGCGAGTCACCCAGGAGCGATGTTCAGGGCCATAACCCTCCCAGTCGACCAGGAATTTGCAGCCCCGACCTCGACGACGGACGTCCAGGAGCTTGCTGACCATGTATGCTGGTCCTCCATCAATGATCCGAGGCGGAGGGGGCTCGTCGGTGGCCCCAGGGAAGGGGGAGGAGAAGGCCTTCTGGAGATGCGACACATGGAATACCGGGCTGGTGCGAAGAGTCCTAGGCACGGCCAGTTGATAGGAAACCGGGTTGACCCGGCGGACCACCCTGAACGGTCCCACATAACGGGATCCTAACTTGGGGTTCGTTGTTGTGCCGGGGAGCCCTTTAGTGGACACATAAACCCGGTCGCCGGGATGGTAGATCAACGCAAGGCGCCGCCGACGATCAGCCCGACGCTTGACTGCGGCCCTGGAGGCCAACAGGATCCGATGGACTCGGCCCCAAAAGCGATGAAGACGACGGACCGTGTCGGTTGCCGAGGATCCGGGATCACCCGGTCTATCGTCCGGAAACCAGGAGGGAACGACGCCGGTGGTGGCCTCAAATGGGGACATGCCGGTGGCGGAGGTCTCGAGTTGATTGTGGGCTAGCTCCGCCAAGAGGAGGTGTTTAGCCCAAGTGGACGGGTGCGTCGAGCAATAACATCGGAGGTACTTGAGGAGCTCTTGATTGACCCCTGTCTGTCCATTGGACTGGGGATGGTAGCCCGACGTGAGACTCACTTCCACTCCTAACTGGTCCCAGAAGCGACGCCAGAAGCGAGCGACAGACTGTCTACCGGGGGCCCGTGATTTCTCACCACTTCCTGAAGTACTGCCGCCGCCGTCTGTTGAGCCGTCAGATAGGCTGGGAAGGCTACGAAACGGGCGGCCTTGGAGAATCGGTCGATGAGGACCAGGATGACCGTGTGGCCCTGAGACTTGGGTAGTCTGGATATGAAGTCCAGCGATATGTGGGACCAGGGGCGCCTTGGAGTGGGAAGAGGTAGGAGTAGCCCCTGGGGGCGTCGGTTTTCTGGTTTGTTGCGGGCGCACACTGTACAAGCTTGGACGTAGGTGTAAGTTTCCTCCTTGAGATTGGGCCGCCAAAAGTGTCTACGAGCTAGTTCCAGGGTGCGGCGGCAACCCGGGTGTCCGGCCAGGCCATCCTCGTGACTCCATCGCAGGACCCTGGGGCGGAGTGCGGTAGGGACGGAGGTGAGGCCGGGAGGAGTGGTGTCCGGAGGAGGTTCTAGCTCGTGGGCCCGTCGGATGTCCCTTAGCAGCGTCCAGCATACCTGGCCGATAATGCAGCGAGTGTCCAGGATGGTCGCGGGGGCTTCAGGAGAGTCGTCCTGAGAATGGAGCCGGGAAAGCGCGTCTGGCTTGATGTTCTTAGATCCTGGTCGGTATGAAAGGTGGAACCGGAACCGGGTAAAGAACAGCGCCCACCGCGCCTGGCGAGGATTGAGACGACGGGCCTCCCGGAGGTATTCCAGGTTCTTGTGATCTGTCCAGATCAGAAATGGATGATCCGCTCCCTCCAGCCAGTGGCGCCATTCCTCCAGCGCCAGTTTGATGGCCAGTAATTCCCGATCGCCCACGTCATAGTTCCGTTCCGCGGGGCTGAGCTTGCGGGAGAAGTAGGCGCATGGGTGGACGCGGTTGTCTGTGGCGGAGGTCTGAGATAGAATAGCCCCCACGTCGGTGTTCGAGGCGTCCACTTCGACCATAAACGGGCGTGTGGGATCGGAGTGCACGAGGATGGGGGCCGATGTAAAACGGGCCTTGAGGTCGTTAAAAGCGGTTTGGGCCTCCCTGGACCAGACTAGAGATCTGGGTTTCCCATGTAGTAGGGAAGTCAGGGGGCACGCGACCGCGCTGTAGTTCCGTATAAAGCGCCTATAGAAATTGGCAAATCCCAGGAAGCGCTGGAGTTGCTTAAGGGTTTCGGGCACTGGCCATTGGGCGATGGCTTTGGTCTTGGCAGGATCCATAGCCACTCCCCGAGGCGATATGATGAATCCCAGGAAGGACGTTGTGTGTGTGGAAGACACTTTTTTTCCAACTTGACATACAGCTGATGCTGTAGGAGTCGTTGGAGGACCAATCGGACATGTTTCCGGTGAACCTCGAGAGATGGGGAAAAGATGAGAATGTCGTCTAGATAAACGTACACGAAATGTCCCAGGTAATCCCGCAGTACGTCGTTGACCAGTGCTTGAAAGGCTGCTGGACTGTTACACAGGCCAAATGGCATAACCAAGTACTCATAGTGTCCACTGGGCGTGATAAAGCCCGTCTTCCACTCATCACCGTTACGAATGCGAAGCAAATGATACGCATTGCGGAGATCCAACTTGGTGAATATAGAGGCCCCCGAAAGTCTTTCGAAGGCGGAGTCCATGAGCGGCAGGGGGTATTTATTTTTGACGGTGATCTGGTTCAACTTACGATAATCTATTCAAGGGCGCAGGGAGCCATCCTTCTTGCCCACAAAGAAGAAGGGAGCCGCCGCGGGCGAGGTGGAAGGTCGGATTAATCCGTGGGCCAGTGCGTCAGTGATGTAAGTTTCCATGGCCTGAGTCTCCGGTTTAGAGAGAGAATAGAGCCGCCCCCGAGGTGGAATGCTGCCCGGCAGGAGGTCAATGGCCAGGTCGAACTCGCGGTGAGGAGGCAGAGACGATGCGCGGCTCTTACTGAATACCTGGGAGAGGTCACTGTACTCAGATGGGACCGCCCCCTGTCCCATGTTGCACTTCTCTGTGGAGGCCATAACTCTTACCGCGGAGGCCACTTCCGGAACCAGGTGAGGGCCCTTCCGTAGATGGTCCTGGCAATCCGGACCCCAGTGGGTAAGTTGGCCCCTCCTCCAGTCAAACTGGGGTTGGTGGCAGATCAACCAGGGGTAGCCTAGTACAATAGGTTCGTTGGGAATGTCCATTAGGAAGAAGGAGCACAACTCTTGATGATGGCCAGGTGACTCGAGTAGTAGTGGTTTAGTGACTTCCTCCAAACGGCCTTTCCCCAACGGACGCCCGTCTAGAGCCGCCACGGCAGGAGGGAATGGACAGGGCTGAGAAGGGATCTGGAGGCGCTGAGCCAGAGAACGATCGAGGAGGTTGGTGGCGGAACCCGAGTCGATAAGCGCCTTGGAAGGAAATGGTGGGCCAGGATTGGAGGGCCAATTCAGGGAGATGGCGATTTCGCAGCGGTCGACGGGGCCTGGAAGGGTGACGGTGCCTATCAGCGCGACCCCTTGGTCTGATAGGCGTTGGAGTTTCCCGCTCTGAGCTCTCCTGGCCGAGTGGGACATGAGGCGATCAGGTGGCCAGGATGGCCGCAGTACAAGCACAGCCCCTCCCAGAGCCGGCGGGCTCTCTCCTCCCGGGGTAATCGGGAACGGCCCACCTGCATCGGTTCGGGGTGGTCACCTTGGGGTTCCAGTGCGGTCGTAGCGGACGTCACGGTGTAGCGCGGGGTTCTGAGGCCCATCGAGAGTTTTCCTCCCTCGCGTCTCCTTTCTCGTCTCCTGTCGTCGATGTCCTGAGCAAATCGGATCAGTTTCTCCAGGTCCGTGCCCCAGTCTTTGTATATAAGTTCATCCTTAATTTCGTCCCGCAGCCCATGATAAAACGCGGGGGCGAGTGACAGGTCCGTCCAGCCGCTGCGGATGGCCAGAATACGAAAGTCTATGGCATAGTCATGTACCGAACGTTTACCTTGCTATATGCCAAAGAGACGATGGGCGGCGGCCCGTTGGGAGGAACCCTGTCCGAAGGTCCGGCGTAGAGCGTCGAAAAATTCCACGCTGGTGTCCATGTCCGGATCCTCCTGACCCATTAGGGCCGTGGCCCATTCGAGGGCACGTCCACCGAGACGCGTGACAGCGTACGCCACCTTGGTCTCCTCCTTGGGGACTTGTGCTGCCTGTAGGCGCCAGATCAGGGTGCACTGGGTGATGAAGCCCTCCACCACGTCGGACTCTCCGGTGAAGACTGGGGGGGGCGAGAGCAGTGACACACGTCGGGGCGACGACGGCTGGAGTGGCTCTGCCGGGCCCACTCGTGGGCGTTGGTGTGCTGGCCGCCATGGGACGCTGAAGTGATCGAACCGCGCTGGCTAGTTGCGCGCACTGAGCGCCCAGGTCCTGGATGACAGCCTGCTGTTGTTGCACGGTAGTTAGTAGCTGGCCCATCATGGTTCGCAGCTCCTGCATCGCTGCTGCAGTCTCTGTTGGTTCGTTCATGCTGTCACATTCTGCTATACGACTGCAAACGCAGCGGGCCATACGCGGCGAAGCACGAGGGCTAGCGGGAGAGACGCCGGTCGTGGTAGGAGGAGAGCGTAGTAGCAATGACGAGAAAACGGACGGAACCAAAACGGGGCACAGCACTGAGGAGGTACAAAAGAAACCGCCGTTCGGCAAGAACGGAAAAACGTATGCAGACCGGTGGGGGAGGAGGCCGGACCAGGGCTGCTGAGCAAAGTCGGGAGAAAGGCGGGAAGCGAAAGAAAACAGAAGCGCGCAAACGCGGAACAAAACGAAACCGCACACTGGTGCGAAGAGAAAATAAACCGTCGTTCAATGGAACGAAAAACGTTTTACCTGAACGCGAACTGGCCGAAGCTCGAGAAGTCCTCCAGGGAAAACGGAGTCCGAGGATAATCCAGAAAGGACCATGAAGGAACAGCGAGTGACTGAACACTTCCGTGTTTATACTAGCGAGCAGGAAGCGAGTCCGCCGTTTCGGGGGCGGAAGTGGGTCCGTCCGCGATTGGAGCCCGGGTAGCAAAGGACGCGTTAGCGCGACTGGTCCTAGTCCGAGAGGCACGAGGCGTGACATATTGCAATTTTATTCGTAATAGTCAAGTCAAGTCAAATAATAGTCATTATATCAGAAATGTTGTCATTCTGTGATGAAGTACATCTTATTATGTAACGTATCACTTGAGATGTCTCTATAGATTACATTTGTATATTATGATCACATTTGTAGAAGAGGAAAACAGTGAATGAAGCACTGCAGAAAATTGCTGAGCTCACAAACACTTCACGAGCCCTGACTGAAAACTGTGAAGTGACTCGAACGTACGAACTCAAAGTCGTGGCTGAGCATTTTAGGAAAAATCTCTTCAACTGGGAAGAGGAGCCGGTACGTATGTATGAACAGCGCGGATGTGTGTGTTTGTTTGTTTGTAAGATAATTTCAGACAAGAAAACACATTAAGGGTAATGTTCCCCTGCACAATGTTCCCCTAACATCAGCATTAAGGCATCATTAGTAACGTAAACAAACAAATTAACCCCTTTATTAAAAAAAGTAATTAACCTAACTTAATTTTTTAAATAAAGAGCTGATGCAAGAGCTAATGCTTTTTCCAATCACAAAATAAAAATATAACAATAACTATTATGTATTGTATTATCGGCCTATTCATATATTTTTGGTGGTAAAATATATAAAACGAGGCTGAACGATGTTCCAATATTTACATCTGGAGACCTGAGTTCAGTCAGCTGGTTTTAGTAACATGCTGTAATTTTATTTAACTAAATCAATTTCACTCTCAACAAACAGCTCATACTTTATTACTTAGTTAGTTTTATTAATGCTGAAGTTTATGGTTTGTTCACGTTTACTCATGTAGTAAATAATATTAGTTAAAGAAACCTTAATATCATACTGAGTCTCTCTCTCTCTCGCTCTCTCGCTCTCTCTCTCTCTCTCTCGCTCTCTCTCACTCACTCACTCTCTCTCTCTCTCCCTCTCTCTCTCTCTCTCTCTCGCTCTCTCTCTCTCGCTCTGCAGATGGTTGTCACTCCTTCACACCTGCAGGTTTTAGTGAATCTGTGTGAGTCTGGGTTGGAGGTTGAGAGGTACGTGATGTGCTTTAGGTTTTTCAGTATTTAACCTGGAATTAAACACATCCAGTCATTTCTCACTTGTCTGTTTGTTTCCCTCAGCATCACTGACGCCATCACTCATGTGAGCCGGGAAATTACTTCCTGAAGAAATCACAAACAACTTCATTTGCTTTTATTATTTTTCTTCTTTTCAAAATCACAAGGACATCCGGTAGATGATCATTTTTAACAATATTTTTCCTATTATTTTATGCTGGTAAACCAAAAATCATCATGATGAATTTGCAATGGAAACTGTAACCTTCACATTTTTTACTGTAACCAAAATCACATAGTTACCCAGCCTGTCACAGTCCCTAATAAAGACCTTGCAAAAGGAAAAACGTGTTTTTGTTAAACCAGTATATTTAGATGGCACTGTATTGCATATTTGTAATAATTAAAATGTTTAGAAGATCTTAAGGAAAGATTTCTTTCTTCCTGGAAAGCAGTTCTTTACGCTGACAGACGCAGTTCTGCATTACAGATCCTTTAATTAACTGAAACATGGATAGTGGAAAAATAGAACAGGTATTTACATGACACTGTCCAGTTTTACATTTGGAACTCTAAAAGGGCCTTTTTTTAAGAAGAATTTGTCCTAAATAAGGTGGACGTCAGGACTTCATTATTACACGCACAGCTCAGGGTATTGGGATTATTTTCTCCGGCAGTAGTTCTGATGTCTGGGCTTAAATGTTGTTAAAACTCAGCCTGGCATATTGGCAGCTAGATGTAATTGCAGCTGTAATACATTAAAAAGATAACAGTTTGAGAATAATCTATGGTGTAGTAATCGGGTGGGACATGTCCTCCCTAATACTGGAAATGTGCATTTGTAACAAACAAAGATTACGCTCTGGGAGAGAATAATTTCATGCTATATTTGAGTACTCTCCAATCACCAACTTCACTGGCTTCACTTTTCACCTTGTCGAGCGCATGGAGGCATTAGAGGCCCAGTTAGCTTTAGCCTTCCGCATTCATTTTCAGCTCTTTTTTGACATCAAATAACTTCCCTTCTCTGTCTTTCTGTACCTTTGTATGACCTTTGTTGTTTTCTAGAAAAACACAACTCTGTCTGGATGGCCCCATAACCTTGTGAACCTTGTGAATAAACGTGTTCTCTAACTATGCTAACAGCCTATGACATCCAGTCACACAGCCGTATTGTTTGGATAATAATCTCTCAAGGAAATCTGAAAAACCTATTGGACCGTTTGTAGGGCCCCTTAAAGATCTCAGTGAATCAGAACACTTAGTAAGCGCACTATCCAGCGCCACCCAGATGAGGATGGGATCCCTTTTGAGTCTGGTTCCTCTCAAGGTTTCTTCCTCTTGCCATCTCAGGGAGTTTTTCCTTGCCGCCGTCGCCACAGGCTTGCTCATTAGGGATATATATAGATAAATGTATAGATTCATAAGTTTATATTCAGAATTTATATACTTCTGTGAAGCTGCTTTGTGACAATGCCTGTTGTTAAAAGCGCTGTACAAATAAATTGAATTGAACTGAATTAGTAAAATTGGCTGCACTCGGAAAAAAAAGAATTCAAGTTGACGTTTAAAATCAGAAAGGGAGCCAGAAGAATTTTTGGGGGCGCAGGGAAATGTTTACGTCATCAAAATGGAGCTGCACTGTAGACAAACGGTCAGCGAGAGGCTCAGCAGCAACCTGATGTTGAGTGCTTGTGTAGAACGGCATCTCCATGACCGAGGAAGGTCGGAAATTATATAAAACTAATTAAATTTCTAATTTCCCACTCCACCACATAACAACAACGTTAACTTGTACCAATGTTGGCTTGTCCCCTACAGCTTGCGCTTTAAAACATATAAGCCATGCTGAGTCCATCATCTCAGCCATGATGCCATCCATGGGTTTTTTTCTCATGGTTTGTTGTCCGGCGCAAAACATAGCACACACATAAGTGCAACCCTATATATTCCCATATTCCCTATATATTCCTAATGATCAAGCCTGTGACAACTGTGGCAAGGAAAACCTCCTTGAGATCTTGGGAGGAACCAGACTCAAAAGGGAACCCTTCCTCATTTGGGTGGCACTGGATCGTGCGCTTACAACTAACACACTTCTGTAATAGGGTCATGATTCGAGTACAAAGCCATTTGTGGTCATTTAAGTCCTATGCCATTGTAGCAGAACCACTCGTCAACAGCAGTCCAACGCCATCTTCACAGTTCTATGTGTATTTTGAGGCAGTTCATATGGTGCATCCTTAACAGGAGCAAGAGGTTTCTAAGTGATGACTCCGACCAGGAGTAGGACACCAGGATGGATCAGGCAGGTCCGGGAAGCAGAAGGGGGCAGGATCACTGGAATCTCAGGAGTAGCACATGCAGCTCGACAGACAGAGGAAGAGAGAGAGAGAGACAGCGAGAGAGAGAGGAGAGAAAAGAAAAGAGGAAAAGCCGATTGTTAGGTATGCTCATTGTCACACAACGGTTAAGAAACAGAGTATATTTTGTGCTGAGTGCAACGACATCATATTTCTAATCTTAGCCATATTTTTAAGATGAAAGAAGGCTGTCTCAATCTGCAGATATACTGTAGTGAACACTCTAGTGATCCCTTTATCCTGGGAAATCAACTTTAGTTATTTTGAGATCACAAGGGGAAAAACAGGAATAATGCATGACGTTTCTGGACTTCTGTAGATGCCAGACCCAACTGCACTTTTACTGAGATTTAAATACACATTTATATATATGGTAGGTTTACACAATCATGCGGCAGTGTTATAGGTAATGCTGATTATTTAAAATCTCATGAAATGTTTGAAAAAAATTTATGAAATGAAAAAAAATACCCAATGTGTAAACCTGTGGGATCTGCATTGAAATATCTTTTTTTTTTGTACTTGTACTTTTTTAGAAGATGAAGATCCAAGATGGCGGCGCGGCAGTAGCACGCAGCGGCTCCCCGGATTCGAAATGGTGCTTTTTCTTTGTGTTAT
>JAQQZU010056328.1:0-19426 GCA_030068025.1 Parauchenoglanis punctatus | reverse complement strand
ATTTAGAGTAGCCAGTTGACCTAATCTGCATGTCCTTGGACTGTGGGAGGAAACCGGAGCACCCGGAGGAAACCCACACATGCACAGGGAGAACATGCGAACTCCACACAGAAAGGCACCCTGGGTGATTCGGGGATCATTCCCAGAACCTTCTTGCTGTGAGGCGACAGTGCTAACCACCACGCCACCGTGCCGCCCCATTAGCATGATATTAATAATAATAATCATCACCACCACCAACCTTCAACCCCATGGACTAATCGTCAACTTATAAGGCCTTTTTGTATGTTGTGCACTTGGTGAACCAATTTGAATGTATTTATGTTACTAGTTATGTGTAATATTTCATCTTGGATTGGAAATTAAACACTGTGGGATGCAGAGCTGCCTGTAGTTTGGTTTAGCCAGTTTGCCACGTTTTTCTAGTGTTTTTCATCTCTTCTCCTGATTGCTGAGAGACCCACAAAACCATGCAACATCTGATTTTCTGCTATTTCAAGATTGAATTTTTCCTATTGTAGACTCAAAGGGGAATTTTTGATTCCTATATTATGGTGTGGTGTTATTGAGTAGGATGTAAAGCCTGTGTTTTAAAAGTGGTGTCAGGGCTGTAGGGTGTGGCTGGAGACATGTGCAGGCAGGCAAATCCATGAGGCACAATTCCATAACAAGTGGAAGATTTACTTATTAGCCCCATCATTCCTCTGATCCATCATTTGATCTCCCTCCCCCTCTGCACCTCTCCACCTCTCGATTTTACTGCACACCTCAAACACCCCATACATTAAATCATTCCACACGTTACGTACTCTTTCTTAGCTCAGAGGTGTCAAGCTTCATGATTTGATTTATCTGCATTGTTCTGTCTCTGATGTCTGTGCTCTGATTAATATATTTTTTTTATCTCATCTCTCAGGAAAAATGTGTACAAATTTAAATTATGTAGAGTGATGTGGGAAGTCCCATCTGGCTGAATTCCCATGCCCAGTGTTGGCTCCAGGCCTACCATCACTCTGACCAGGATTAAAGTGCCTGCTGAAATAGAGTTAGAGTAATGTAGTTGAATTTTGTTCAGTTTCATGCAAACAAAAGTATTAAGAAAAATGCTAATCCTTTCCTATCCCTAACCTTGACCTTTGGTCCACAAAAGCATTCATACTTTCATAGTTTTTGCGTGGTCTTAAAGAACCTATGGAATATCACAACTCTGTAATGCAGAATAAAATGGATAACCATCCAGTTACACACACACACACACACACACACACACACACACCTCATAAGTATACTTGTTCACCTGAAACAAGCAAAATGAGGCTGTCTTTAACTAAAATATAACTAAAGCCTGTACTCACAATAGCTGAAGTTATTCATTTAAAACAGGCTAAATATTAAATGTTTGTATTTATTTGTTGCATTCTCAAGTAGTTCAAGAATTGAAGTATTTGCAGAACTTGCTGGTAGTTGGATTGACTACACTAAATAGCCTCTAGGTATGTGTGCATGGTGCCTTGTTTATTGACCTCCCTTCAGGGTCTATTCGTACTTCACCCCCAGTTTTCCCAGGATAAACTCCAAATTCTCTGTGATATAAACCATGATAATGCACTGATGAATGAATGAATGAATGTTCATTATCTTAGTAATCAATCTATTGAAACTACAGTGAATAGAAAACATCTACACCCCCTGTTAAGGTTTTTGTGATGTAAAAAACCAAGATAAATCATATCAGATCTTTTTTTTTCCATTTATATTGTGATGACAGCCAACAAAATTCAACTGATAAACAAACAGAAATGTTTTAGGAAAAGAAAAGAAAACTTATTTGCATACTAATACTTTGTCAAAGCTTATAATACAGCCCTCTTTGTTATTCCATAGGTTTTCGATAGGATTTACATCTGGGCTTTTCCATCACTGATCATCTTCTAAGAGAGGTCTGTAGGTTTTGTGCCAAGATAGATGATATAGGTTTTTTTTTAGCTATCCGTGATTCCCTCTATGGTGACTAGAGCCCCGGTCCCAGCTGATGAGAAGCAGCCCCATAGCATGATGATGCCACCACCATACTTCACTGTGGGTATTTGTGTTCTTTGGGTTATAAGCGGTCTTGTTTTTGTGCCAAACTTTTATTAACTTAAGTTATGCCCAAAAAAGTACCAGCTTTGTCTCATCAGACCATAACTCATTTTACCACCTATTTTGGAGTGATTTAGGTGGGCTTGAATATTTATTTTTTCCTATTTTTTTGTGAGAAAGGGCTTCTTTCTAACCATCCTACTCCAGACCTCAGAGATGTGAAGAATGAGAGATTGTCACATGTAGGGATTGACCAGTACTTGCCAGATATTTCTGCAGCACCTTTTACATTGCCACAGCTTTCTTGGAGAACAATCCAAGATGGCGGCGTGGCAGTAGCACGCAGCGGCCACTCTGGATCCAAAATGGTGCTATTTTGTTTCTTGGCGTGACTCCTACGGAATATGAACACCGAAATAAATGGTGTTCATGTCTACCCATACCAAACATTGCTGGACATTAAGAAACATTCAAAAACTGACCTACAGGATGACCTGTTGGAGATGTGTCCTCGGGTTGCTCTCCAGGCCTCTAGTCCTCAGCGTCGCCTGATGCCAGTGGCCAGCTCTGTGAGCTGTACAGGTCTATTAACGAGCTGCAGAATGCACACCCTGATGGACTGTTTATTGTTGCCAGAGATTTCAACCATGGAAATCTCAAGTCAGTGCTCCTGAAATTCCATCAGCATGTGGAATTTGCAACGAGAGGGACAAACGTGCTGGATCTTGTTTACCCAAACATTCCTGGTACGTACTGAGCAGAGCCCCACCCCCACCTCGGCTACTCGGACCACATCTCTGTTATGCTAATGCAAGCATACCAGACCGCTCACACCAAACTGGTTCTGAAGCAGGTGAGAACCTGGCCAGCAGGAGCAATCTCTGCTCTTCCGGATTGTTTTGAACACACTGACTGGCATATATTTGGGGACGCTGCAACCAATGTTGACAACACCAACTTGGAGGAGTACACATCATCAGTGACCATCAACAAGTGAGTAGATGACATCACTGCCTTCAAGACCATCATTGCTCGCTCTAACCGGAAGCTGTGGAAGACTACAGAGGTTCGTGAGCTGCTGAGGACCCATGACTCCACCTTCAGAGCAGGTGACAAGGTGGCCCTAAGAACAGCAAGGGCCAAACTGTCTCGGGCCATCAGAGCAGCAAAGTGTGTACACGGTCAGAGAATCCACAGCCACTTTCAAGACAGCGGTGACACTGTGGCAGGGCATCCAGGCCATCACTGACTACAGGACAACTACGCCTGCATGTGACAGAGATGCTTCCCTACCTGATGCGCTTAACAACTTCTTTGCATGGTTTGACGCGCAGAATGACGTAACAGCGAGGAAGACCACCCCTTCTCACAGTGACCAGGTGCTGCGTCTGACCGCAGGTGATGTGAGGAAAACTCTTCGTAGAGTTAACCTATGGACCCCGAGACCAACTGGCAGATGTTCTCACTGACATCTTCAACTGCTGTCATCCTGGAGTGCTTCAAAGGCAGCCCCATCGTTCCCGTGCCAAAGAAGTCTTCAGTGTCCTGCCTCAATGCCTATTGTCCCATTGCACTCCCACCCATCATGATGAAGTGCTTTGAGAGGCTCGTCATGAGGCACATCAAGACCCTGCTGCCTCCCTCACTGGACCCCCTGCAGTTCTCCTACCGCCCCAACCGGTCTACGGATGACATCATTGCCACCACCCTACATCTGGCTACCCCCAGGGCTGTGTGCTCAGTCCACTACTCAGCAACCACTCCCCACTCAACATTGAAGGATCCTCTGTGGAGAACATCAAGGTCGTGAGTTCAAATCCCAGCACTGCCAAGCTGCTACTGCTGGGCCTGTGAGCAAGGCCCTTCACTGCTCACATGTATAAAATAAGATGTATGTAAGTCGCTCTGGATAAGGGCGTCAGCCAAATGACAAATGTAAAATGTAAATGTAAAATGTCAAAAGCACCATATTCCTTGGTGTTCACCTGGTGGAGAACCTCTCCTGGTCCCTCAACACCAGCTCCATAGCAAAGAAAGTAGTGTCTCTACTTCCTGCGAAGGCTGCAAGGACAGCCCCTCTCCCACCACCCATTCTCACCACCTTCTACAGAAGAACTGTTGAGCATTCTGAACAGCTGCATCACTGTCTGGTATGGAAACTGCACCATATCGGACCGCAAGACCCTACAGGGGATAGTGAGAACAGCTGAGAAGATCGGAGTCTTTCTTCCCTCCATCACAGACATTCACCACACACGTTGCAGCCACAAAGCCACCAGCATTGTGGAAGAACCCACACACCCCTCACACACACTCTTCACCCTTCTGCCATCTGGCAAGAGGTACCGAAGCATTTGGGCCCTCACTGCCAGACTGTGTAACAGTTTCTTCCCCCAAGCCACCAGACTCCTGAACACTCAGGGACTGGACTGACACACATGCACACAAATGTATATTCATCTACCATTTTTGCACATTAGATTTGGATTAGCGATGCACTGTCTTGTCTTGTGATGTCTGCACTGTTTGCACTGTTTGCAGTATTTGCACACCTGCACTTTGTTGTCTTTGCTATTTTTGCACGTTTGCACAAATGCAATTTGTTGGCTTATGTTGTCTTCTGTTGCACACGTGCACCTTAGTACTTCTGTGTTGTCTTTTATGTAGCACCTTGGTCCTGGAGAAATGTTGTCTCATTTCACTATGTACTGCATCACCTGTATATGGTTGAAATGACAATAAAGCCACTTGAACTTGAACTCTTGGCAGCCTCCCATTATGGTTTTTCTTGTCTTTTCAAAAATTTTGAAGGGATGTACTGCTCTTGGTAATTTCCCTGTGGTGCCTCATTTTCTCCACTTGATGATGGTGGTCTTCACAGTGTTTCATGGTATGTCTAATATTTTGGAAATTCAATCCTCCCTGATTGATACCTTTCGATAATGAGATCCTGTACATGCTTTGTACACTTTTTGTGGACCATGGCTTCAGCACTTGGTCAGCTGATCCTTTTTTTCTAGGGTAATTAGAATCACGTCATTGATGATATTGGTATGACATGGTACATTAATTATTTTTAAACATGAGTTGGAGTGTGATTGGTTAATTATGGCCACAGTCATATTCTCCATTATAAAAGGGTATACACATTCAGCCAGCTTATTGTAAGGTTTTGTCTTTTTTCAAATAAAATTTCTATTTGTTTTTATACTTTAATTTGTTTGGTTGCTATATAACATTAAAGGTAGAAAAGGATCTGACATTATTTATCTTTACAACACAAAAATCTGCAAATTTAACAATAGTGTGTAAAGTTTTAGATCCATTGTGTAATTTGACATCCATCCATATCTACACTCCTTCTGTGTAAAATTGTTTTCATGACCGACAATTTCTGCTGAAGTACAAAGTAAGAGAATGAAATATTATATTTGCATCTAGAGAGAGTAGGATTTCTGAGAGGATGTTTACACCATTAAATGTGTACAAGACAGCAGAAAAGTATTAAATCAGTCAATGATAAAATTATTAAATCTAGTCAGTCAATGATTAAATCTAGTCAGTAGTAATACTGATATGATGTTTTCAACACTGTGTCTTTGCTAAGTTTCAGGCAGAATTTTAAACATTAGTTCATTAGTAATTAAATTATGTTAGAAATGTAATTTGTCAGCCCATAATGACAAACACTGATGCACTATAATTAGCTCACTTTTATGGTGTAAGTGCTTGCTGTTTACAGATATTTCTACACAATGACATTCCATGCATCCAAAAAGCACCATTCTTTGCTACCGGAGTGTTTGTTCCAAAGGAAAATTAAATAAAACCTTAATAAAAAACTTAACGGATAAAAAAACTTCCTAACATTTTGCAGACTTTTGTGCCCAGGTCGAAGTTCTAAGTTTGGAACATGTTTGCCTGGAGAATCGGCTCACTGGTCAGTGCTGCTTTGAGATCATTAAATGCATTCTCCACCTTCGGCGTCCAGCAGACCGTCTCTGGCTCTCCCTTCCTGGTAAGATCTGAGAGGGGGCAGCTAGAGAGGTGAAATTAGGCACAAACCGTCGATAATACCCAGCCAGCCCCAAGAAGGCTTGTACCTGTGTCTTTGTGAGGGGCCATGGGAACTTACATACGGCTTCCACCTTCCTTCTTGGAGTTTAAGAAGTCCTCTCCCGGTGCTGTAGCTCAGGTACTGCGCCTCGGTCAGCCTAAGATGGCATTTTCTCAGCTGTGCAGTGAGCCTAGTTTTCCGCAGCTCATCGAGGACTCGGTGCAGATGGCACACATGATCTTCACAGGTGGACAAGTGGGTGCAACGTCATCAAGGTATTTGTAAGATGCCCATAACTTGCTGGAATGTCGCCGGAGCTCCATGAAGTCCGAATGGGAGAACCTTGTACTGCAATGTCCGGAGGCGGTACGGACGGCCATTTTGGGTCTTGAGGTTGGTGCTAGGGGAACATGCCACTACCCTTTGGTGAGATCCAAGGTGGAGATTAACCAGGCTCCCCCTAGCCGCTCGATGAGCTCATTCACCTATGGCATGGGGTAGCCGTCAAATTCCGAGACCTCGTTGAGTTTACACAAATCATTGGCAGACTCCTCGATAACTCCATCCTGCAGCATCTGTGTCCTGATGTGGTGTTGTATGACATTGGTCTGCCTGGGTTCTTTGGAGAACACTTCCCGATACTGTACCTGCCACTGTGTGGGGGAAAGATCAGGACCCTTGTCGATCACCTCCTTGGCACCTGAAACACAAGCAACACCAGACAGCAGGGCAGGGGCTGGTTCTGTCCAGTGTTTCATCTTGTCATCCTCCTTCTGCTCCCTTCCAAAGATCCCCTTGTGGGTAACCTGCTGAAGCACACATGGGAGGGTTAGTACAGAAGGGGGATTTACCTTCAATACCAATGTCGTCAGCAGCCTCATCATCCTGGTCAAGGAGGGCGGCTGAAGACACTGTTATGGACCTGCAACAAGCAGGTCATCGTCGCCTACATTGAGAATTCTCCTGGTCTGACTTCTCCTGTAGCATGTACTGGAGGCCAGGCCAGTCTTGACCTACAAGGAGAGGGACAGAGAGATTTGGAATTAGGCCAGCTGTCATGGTCCACTCACCTCACTGATGCCTGAGGCAGTCCTCAGCAGCCACCCATGGCTTCTGCGGTTCTGTGGGCATCAAGGCATCCTGGGTGTGTGTTGGGGTTCACGGGACAGCAGGTCTAAGGTGATAGATGTGGCCCAGGATTCGGCTCGATGGAGAAGGGACCTCTATTCTGCTTGCTGGAGGATGGCTTCATCCCATCTCCAGGGTTGCAAGGGAGTTCTCCAGGGCTTCCACAATCTATCGGATGGTCGCAGGGGTATTAATCCCCATGGTCCATTGTGCCTCTGTGGGCAGGCCCTGCAGAAAGCGGTCTACCATGACTCACTTGATAATCTTGTCTGGCATGAGCTGGTCTGGCTGGAGTCACTGCTAGGGTCACACGGTGGTTCGGCTGGACAGCAGGCTAAGAGCCTTCAATGTGGCGTACTTGGCAGCTTCTGTTTTCCCAAAGGGTGGTGAGCTCGAATGTTTCTGGGAATGCTTCAGCGTCGTCCTCCTCACTCATCTTGGTTAAATGGTGAAGCAGGATTGTGGATGCTTTGAAGAGTGACTAGCTCTTGAGCCATAGCCCGGAGGCCTTGGATGATGATCTGGTTGACGCAACCTTGCTCCAGGCTGGACTCCAGGAGGTGCCGCACTACGGAATCGATGGTGATGTCCCCCATGGCAGTGGTGAGCAAGTTAGCAGGAGTGAACACACACAAACATGGGGATTAGGGTGCCAACAGTGCATGGTGAGCCAATTTTATTGTCTCTCTGATGCTCAAACACACTCACAAACACTTGTGCTGTCAAACAAATATCATCAACAAAGAGCGTGGGGTCAGTGACAGTGAAGGGAATGTTAACAGTGAGATGAGCCAGCTCTCGTGGCGATCCGTATTCCCAGCATGGTGAAGCGGTGAGATGAGCGGCAAGGTGGGCCGCATCAGCGTGTCACCAGCGGGTCTTCTCATGGGGAGTCTGGTACGTAAAAAACGCACAACAAAAGGGAGAGCAATGAGCACGCATGCCAGCTTATTTTCCTACACACCACTCGCACGCCGTCTTGGGCTTTTTATCTCTTGCCGCGGTCTGCTGGCGGGAAGACAGTCATCCTCTTCCAGCCGTGCTGGGTTTGGCAACCCCACCCTTGTGGCTGTGTCTCGTCTGTGGGCTTCGCCCACTTGGAGCTGGTGCGGTGGCTATCACTGTCCTGGATTGCCCTTTGTCTGTTGAGACTCTTGAGGGGCGGAGTGCTAGCTCCAGGCAGACGGCGAGGCTGCATAGCCGCAGGCATCACACTTGCCTATGTATTTCTATGAATTGTGTGTATGTGTGTGTGTGTGTGTGTGTGTGTGTGTGTGTTTCCATGTGTGTAAGGCACATGCCAATAAGCAGGTTAATTTGTTGCATCAAATCACCTGTTCCCAGGGTTGGGAGGGTTACTTTAAAAATGTATTCCGATAGTTACTAATTATTTGCTAAAAAAAGTCATGTTCCCCTTTTCTGATTTAAAAATTTAAAATCAGTGTGATTTAAACACAGCAAAATTTGCACCCAGTGAACACATTAGAACACATATAGGCCATGATAATGAATTGGTGACTGTATGATTAGCTGATGGGCCCTTGAGCAAGGCCCTTAACCCTCAACTGCTCAGTTGTATAAATGAGATATATGTAAGTCGCTCTGGATAAGGGCGTCTGCCAAATGATATAAATGTAAATGAATTATAATATTATTCACATTAAAACACAAGTTATGTCATGAGGTCAGCAGGGCAGTGTACTGTAAAGAGTCTCATACTCTAGAGAAAGTCCTACTGATGTTTCTTTCAAATGTGTTGTTATGAAGTGACATAGCAATTATTGGCAATTATTTTTATTATTGATTTTTATTGATTTTGCTGATTAATTGTTGCATTTCATAATATTTTAATCTGGTAAATTATTCCCATTTTTACTAACTGCATTGGTAATCTGATCACAGCTTGTAACCTAGTTACATAATGCTGTTCCATGTATTCCATTATTCCCCAAGCCTGCCTGTTCCCAACATTTCACCAAATTATGTTAAATGGCTTGAAATATCTGCGCTTTGAGAGTGACCTGAAACAATTCTACTGTTTTACTCTCCACTTTCTGTACTTTCACTGGTTTTTCACTGAATCATCTTAACTTAAAGCTGAATTTCTTAGGCCTTAAGCATGTTGTATAAGCAGTCTAGCCAGCTACTTATTCTTACTGAGTCCACATAACCATGCTGTTCAGAAACTGCCACAAAATAATGAACAAAGAAAAATCCTTGGAGATTGTACATAGTGCTGGTGCTCTAAAATGCATGACTGCTTTTGACCTTGTTCAATATGCTCAGCTAGGCAGAAGATGGGAGCAGGGAGCAAAAGAATGTCATTCCTCATTTAAATATCTTTGAATTTGAGTATGGGGTGAGACCAAGATATAAATGAGCATGAGCAGCTAAACCCTCTCTAATGTTCAAGAAAATACACAAAATAATTAATAGAAAATAAGTCTACTTATAACATCCCTTTCAACTTACTTGCTGTTAAAAATGGTGTAAAGTGATTTTTTTTTAAATTAATTATTTCCAGTTCTTTTAGACAAAAGTATTCACTGTCCAACCGTGAGTTCAAAATACTCAAAAGGACCAATCAGAAGAGATTTAAGTTTTGTGTGGTTGAAATGAAAGAGTTGACTAATGGACTTGAAATGCTTATGTATGTTCATGTGTGTATGTGTAATAGTTTTATGCTTTTGTCTATATTATGGGACACCATGCTATAAGGCTAAACCCGAATGGTTTCCTAATAGTAATGGTGAGTTATTGTACTGATAAAATTTGCTTTAGCTTTCCCATTTAATATTCAGACCAGCAGTCACAGATTATAACACAAGTCAAAGCTCTTTGGCTTACTTCAACTTTATAGATCCCACAGCCAGAGTATAAACAGACTTTTCACAACAGACAGACAGACTATCACGTGCTCGCAGCATACAATATGAGTGCTTCCAAAATGATGTCATCATATGTCACCGCATCGAGTAGTCTGTAAACTGATGAGGTTACTTTAAATAGATATTTAATAACTTTAATAACTTCTATGTAAGATTGTTTGGTGCATTTTGCATTTTGGTAGTGTTTTATTGCTAGTGAATATTGTTCTTACTTGTTCTTCATTGTGGTAGTGATTTATTGATAAAGTCAGCAGGATACATTTTTTCTCCATTTGAGGTGTTATATTTCAGATAGAGCAGCTGGTAATGTCGTTACAATGTTAGAGAGACAGGGAGAGTAACAGAAAGATGGAGAGGATTGCTCATGGTCAGCAGACATGGAAGCAGAGCTAACCAAGTTGCTTCTGCTACTCAATTAGAAAAGGAAAGAGTTGAAACCCTTCAAATCGAGTGACTGAAGTAACAGCGGTTCGTATTTATAAAATTATTTCATTATGATGGTCTGCGCGAGATGAACAATCCCAACAGCTCTGAAAGTGGTATTTACACAGAGGCTCTGTGCTATACCTGTACCAGTGTTCCTGTAGTCTGTAGTTTCGTGTGTTATCACAGCGTAATTGGAGACATTACTTGGAAAACATCAGTGATTCTAATGAATGATTATATAAATTCTGTAAAAACAGTATCATGTAGCGATATTTTGACATAATTTAAATCCAATGACCTGTCCAGCAAAAAACAGGCAACTTCGGCATCACTATGAAATCAGTCGTCACTCATCAGTAATTTCCGTCTGGGAGAAGATACACTGTGACACTGTGTTCTGTTTATCCATGTTTCTGTCTCTGTGTTGTCCCGATGTAGATATAAATGGCTCATTCTAAGCTAAGAAAAAAAACACAATGGTATACAAGTATTTGTATATTAATGAAAACATGCTTATGGATACTATATTCCATTTCTGCTAATAAATTCCCCCAAAATCATACATAGTATAGCTTTAAAGAACATAAACATATATTTTCCTGCATCAACAGTCCATAAAATCAGTCCTGTCACACAGGACCTTATGATATAAAAATTGACTGTTTGAGAAAATATTCATAATTTGATCTCTAACTGCGATTTAATCTTTAACTGTGTAGATGAACGTGGGTGTTTTTGTAAAAGATGTGTCGATGTGTCTCCTATGTAAAGGTTGATTTTTTTTTTTTTTTTACAGCTATATGAGTGCCTGACAGTTATTCTGTGCTTACAATCCACTACAGCTGACCAAAAAGTTGCTTACAGTTGTTAGAGGAATTACAAAACCATGCTATGGTCAACGAGGGACATGTGGTCAATAAGAAAATTAAATTTGAAGTTTATTAGGTGACCATTCCAACATATACAAATTTGTCTGACACAGGGCCTGACATTTTTTAGGGGGGAGATGTGTATAAAAATGTATTTTAATGGTACACGAACTGTGTATGAATAAATTTAGGTAATTACTACATGTAACTTCATACTGTGAAGCTGCTTTGTGTGCTGCTGTTAAAGGCACTATGCAAATAAAATTGAATTGAATTGAATATAACCATATTAGTTACGATACCTAATGGTATCCAGATGAGGTATGTGATATTTCAAAAATTACCACACGGTAGTTAAAGGCTTTTCAGTGTTGGACACAATATGTAGCAATAAGTGCAAACAAAGCAGTAGTGCCATAATCAAATAATAAAGGAGATTGGAGAAAACAGTTTTGTTTTTATTTAACATTTATGTTTAATCATGTGTAATGCATAAGTAGAGGAATAATTAAAGATTAAGACTTTAATTAAAGAAAAGAGTTTAATTTAACTTCCTTCATTTCCTTATTGCTTATAAAAGCTTGACGTGTTTGAAAAGTAATGGTCATACCTGTGATACTTGTTAAAGTAATATTGCAATATAATTGCATTATAATTTAATTGTAGTATAATTTATCATGATATTAATTATATTGTCTTATCACCAATCCCACATGATCCAGAATTCAACTCTTAAACATGTTACATTTGGTTTTTATACACACATTCCACAGCTGCAACTACAGCCGTGGCCAAATGTTTTGAGAATGACACAAATACTAATTTTCACAAAGTCTGCTACCTCAGTTTTTATGATGGTAATTTGCATATACTCCAGAATGTTATGAAGAGTGATCAGATGAATTGCAATTAATTAAGTCCCTCTTTGCCATGAAAATGAACTTAATCCCAAAAAAACATTTCCACTGCATTTCAGCCCTGCCACAATAGGACCCACTGACATTCAGTGATTCTCTCGTGAACACAGCTGAGAGTGTTGATGAAGACAAGGCTGGAGATCACTTGGTCATGCAGATTGAGTTAGAATAGCAGACTGGATGCTTTAAAAGGAGGGTGGTGCTTGAAATCATTGCTCTTCCTCTGTTAACCATGGTTACCTGCAAGGAAACATGTGCAGTCATCATTGCTTTGTACAAAAAGGACTTCACAGACAAGGATCTTGTTGCTATTGCACCTAAATCAACTATTTATTGGATCATCAGATCATCAAGAACTTCAAGGAGTGAGATTCAATTGTTGTGAAGAAGGCTTCATGGTGCCCAAGAAAGTTCAGCAAGTGCCAGGACCATCTCCTAAAGTAACAGAACTTGCTCAGGAATGGCAGCAGGCAGGTGTGAGTGCATCAGCATGCACAGTGATTCGAAGACTTTTGGAGGATGGCCAGGTGTCAAGAAGGGCAGCAAAGAAGCCACTTTTCTCCAAGAAAAACATCAGGGACAGACTGATATTCTGCAAAAGGTACAGGAATTGGACTGCTGAGGACTGGGGCAAAGTCATTTTCTTTGATGAGATGATTGTTTGGGGCATCCAGGAAAAAGATTGTCCAGAGAAGAAAAGGTGAGCGCTACCATCAGTCCTGTGCCATGCCAACAGTAAATCATCCTGAGACCATTCGTGTGTGGGGTTGCTTCTCAGCCAAGGAAGGGGGCTCACTCACAATTTTGCCTAAGATCACAGCCATGAATAAAGAATGGTACCAAAACATCCTGCAAGAGCAACTTCTCCCAACCATCCAAGAACAGTTGGAGACGAACAATGCCTTTTCCAGCATGATGGAGCACCATGGCATAAGGCAAAAGTGATAACTAAGTGGCTCAGGGAACAAAACATTGAAATTTTGGATCCATGGCCAGGAAACTCCCCAGACCTTAATCCCCTTGAGAACTTGTGGTCAGTCCTCAAGAGGTGGGTGGACAAACAAAAACCCACAAATTCTGACAAACCCCAAGCATTGATTATGCAAGAATGGGCTGCCATCAGTCAGGATTTGGCCCAGATGTTGATTGACAGCACGCCAGTGTGAATTGTAGACGTCTTGAAAAAGAAGGGCCAACACTGTAACTATTGACTCTTTGCATAAACGTGTAATGTAATGTAATTGTGAATAAAAGCCTATGACACTTGGGAAATGCTTGTAATTATACTTCAGTATACCATAGAAACATCTGACAAAAAGATCTAAAAACACTGAAGCATCAAACTTTGAGAGAACCAATATTTGTCATTCTCAAAACTTTTGGCCATGGCTGTACAAAGACAGCCATTTATCTTACTGCCTTGGGTAAATCTTTCAGCATCTCACCTTTACCACATAGCTGGTTATTATGGGCCAGATTCTTGATGAAACCCAGTAAAATTTGGCAGTTCAGTTAATTAATAATGTACATGACTATTGGTGAAATCATGACAGTCAATACGGCTTCCCAGTCACTTGGTTCTGAATTCTAGTTGTGAGTTGAAATATAAGTTTGTCTTTAGTACTTTTTTTGTTTTGTTTTGTTTGTTTATTGATTTTTTTGTTTTCAATAAGTTGTCTTTATAGCCTGCAGGGTGCACTCATGTGCAGATTATTGGAACAGACCCTTTCTTTATCTGCATCTGCTGTCTTTTACGTACAAACACATTCAAACTTGGTATTGACATCTGTCTCATAGATCCTGTTTACACTTGTTTTTAAAATGTGTCTTGGCTGATTAAAAAAATGTAGAGGAGCACTGATATTGCACTGATGTGGTGTGTGTGTGTGTGGGGCACTTTGAACTTCTAACAGAAGTGATATGGGCAGTAATGAAATATGAACTGATCAGGTGGACACCTTGGAGATGCATGATAGGCACAGGTGTGAACGGTGATGTGTCTTGGCTTGTGACCCCATCACACAAGATGCATTTTAAAACCAAGAGTAAACAGGGCCTTATGCAAACACCTAAGCAAACCTAAAACACACAAAAACTAAAAACAACACTGCAAACTCAGAAACACAACAACAAAATTTAAACCAGAAGCAAATCTAATACACAGCAGCCCTTTTCCACTTCATGGTACAGGCTCAGCTCGACTTACCTCTACTCTACTCTACTCGATTTTGGTAACAAGTACTTAATTTTCCACTGTACCTGGTCGTCATAGCAATGCCACATGTAATTGCCATGAAGTCATCCTCAATGTCACAAAGTTATTTTCGTCTCCTTTATTATTATTATTCTTGCACAAAACCACTGTTCTCTGTTTCTCTCTGTTTATGAAAGTAAAGCACCAGCTCACAACTTATGGCAGGCTGAAGTTGCCACAATTGGTCACATTCCTAACATGTTTCATTAACTCGGGTAACTCGTTTAAAATTAGCCAGCTTGCACTAATAATTTGCATAAACCTCTGTTGGTGAAACCATTATGGGCAAAGTAATGGGTAATGTTATGGGTTGACCATGTTTTTTTAATACATCAAATATTATGGCTTGGTACTTGGCCAAAGCAGAATTCTTATTAAAAATCTTACTAAAAGTAAGAATCTTACTTAAAGTTAGGTGGTCAACTGGTTTCTTCTGAAGGCAAGAGCCTTTGGTCTGTGGCTTGTTTTAATATGCTTACTGACTACAGAGGGCAAAGGCAGAATGAATGAACATTCATCAGTTTTAACAAAAGAGGGTTAGGCAAAATACAGCAGCAAAACTTTCCCAAAATAATGTGTTGAAATGGGAAGCAAACAGTGTCCTCAGATTTCTAGACCTCTGCCTTTACCATTACACCATCTCATTCTACACTACTCTGACAGCACAACATTTAAGATTGCACCATTTAAGATAACTCAACATTTTAAATGACTTCACCTTTTTAACAAAACACATTAGAGACATGACTAATTGTGGCAGGTTTTTTTTCTTACCAGTACAAATAATATGGAAAAATATGTAGAGCTGATAGAAAATAATGATTTAATCTATGCTTCAGCACAAGTGTTTTATGTGGCTGAGAAAACCCATTTGGAAAACTGGAAGCTTGTTTGTTTTCAGATGAGAATCCTGTCCATTATTTTATAGACACTCCCAATGCCCCTTCTCTCTAGCCTGTCTTATTCTAAAGCTAGCAACACAGTAAAACCATATAAAAAATATATTTTCCAAGATGAAGTAATTTATTTCTAGTCAAAGAGATGAAGCTGGACACAGAATTAGCATTGTTGCTCCTGGACAGGTCTGTTAACACAAGCTATAAAAAGCTTTGAATTGTTTGACCGGTCAGCTTTACATAAAGTAAATCCATTTTTTGCATTACAAAGGAAAAATGACTGACTGCACTTGTGAACATCCTCATAAATTATTATGAGCTGAAATTTACATGTGCATGGAGTTGAAATTCTATGCTAATACCGTAGCTATTACAAGAAAATATTGTTTAATTCCGAGTAATATTGTTCAAGTACATCTGAAGTATAAACCATACAATTTATCTCTTCCCTCATCACATTCAGGACTTTCCCTAGACAACACTCATATTATATGCAAGTATGAAGACTTCACCCAGTGCAAGCGTATAAATTAGCCCTTAGCCTTCACCCTCCCTGGTTGGTAGTTAAAGTACATAACATGTGACAGGCTGAGCCAAAGATGCCCAAAATGCCATACAGCTGGAATTTGACAGTGTGTATATGGCTTTTATTGGCCAATCTGGGCACCAGTTCATCAGTTATCATGGATGTGTATATGATCAGATTAATTAGAGAAATTGTCAGCCACTGGGTGCTCAATAATTTAAAGAGAAAAACTGTATGGGAATAATATAAAATAATTGAAAAGTGTATGGGGTGTCTCCCATAAACCTTGCATTTTTTTATACTGGTTTTTGCTTACCTTTATTCTTTATGCTTTTATTCTTATATTATCTGTGTAAAGCACATGGAATGGCTTCTGTGTATGATAACATGCTATGTAAACATACTTTGAATTCATTGACTTGAAGTGGTGAAAAAGAATTGCCATTGGCTCCATTCTCCTCTGGCCTTTTTCACCCAAGATATTACTGTTTCCCCAAACCTCAGCAGTGTATCAAGCAGTTTAAGTTACAGGTACTTTAATTAATTTAGAGATAATTATAAAATATGCAACTCAAAGCTATTGCTGCTGTTTCATTTGCAAAAGATTAGAAGACTGTTTGTGGGGGTGTGGGGATCAATCATAACACCTATATTAGTCATAACAGATCATCATTGTTTACTCAGAGTCTTGCTTTATTTTCTTAATCTTAGTTGTAAGAATTTGGCTCTGGATTAAAGGAGCAATTAATTAATAATGCAAAATTAATACACAACCCCTTTCATCCACCAAAGATAGTCATGAATAGGTGTTGGTAATAAGACCGTAGTAAGTTTGAGTTTGACACACCAGACTTACAACAAATATCACAACACAACCACATCATACTTGGTGACTTCAACGAACATCACAAAACATTGTACAAACACCAAGAAAATGACAGAAGAGGAGAGAATATTCATGCACAAATAACAGAAACAACCCACCAGAACCCGCTAGACAGACCAAAAGCCAACTTCACATGAGCTCTCACTATCCTCACCCGAAATCACTACCAAAATAACACGAAATACATAACACACACTTTCTTCAGATCACAATGCAATCATTGTCACATTCCTTTGAATCTGAAAAACAGCAATAATCATTCCAATCCTCAAACCCAACAAGCCCCCACAACATATCTCCTCATATAGACCAGATCGCATTACTCTCCCCACTCTCCAAACTACTCCACTCCTCCAAAACGTTCCGCTCCAGACAGCACTCCTCAACATCACCAACAACATCCTTACCGGCTTCAACAAAAATAACCCCCCAACAAGAACTCTTTGTGCAGCAATCAACCTTGTAAAAGTATTTTACACCATACCTTCATAAAAAATTAATTGGAAAACTTCCCGTTTACAACAAAAGCAACTGCAAATCCACCACCCTCATCACCATCCATAACAGCAACCTCAATAGCAACAACTCCACCAATAACCGCTTCAATGACAACATCAAGCACAAACCCCACAACAGCAACACTCACAACACCACCAAAAACTCCCACAAGCAACCACATCAACAAAGACGTTACATGATGGCTTGCAAACTTCCTGCATGGGAGACCAAATAAAACTCAACAATGGGCTGAGCAAATCTCGCAACATCAATTATGAAGTCCTACAAGGTGCTGTTCTCTCATCAATCCTATTCAACATTTTCACTTCAGACATCCCTATCCCACCAGAACCCCTCAAACCCATCGCCTACGCAGATGATATCACCATAGTATCACCACACACCAATGCCAACACAGCAAATATAGTCAGTCAGTCAAACACAGTCAAGAGCAGAATAAACACAATCACAGCACTCACTTCCACTATGTGGGGCAAGGACAAAGAATCAATGCTCAGTCAAAGCATTGATCAAGAATCAATGCATCTACAAACTCTTTGCCCAGCCAGTGCTTGAATACAGTGCCGCAGCTTGGTACCCTGTTTTGTCTCAGACTGTCATGGCAAGCGACAGATCAGTGATAGTAAAAAAAGGACAGAGTATCAAAACGTTCAATCAATAAAGTATTTAATTAACCCTAGAAAAAGCAGTACAGTCACACAAGACAGTTGATCCAGAAGGTACTTTCCTAGAGTTGTGCAGTCTCTTATGTAGTCCTGCCCTTCGTACATCT
Organism: Parauchenoglanis punctatus; assembly: GCA_030068025.1. Lineage (NCBI taxonomy): Eukaryota > Metazoa > Chordata > Actinopteri > Siluriformes > Auchenoglanididae > Parauchenoglanis > Parauchenoglanis punctatus. The sequence continues at coordinate 1,206 of JAQQZU010056328.1, read as the reverse complement.
GTTGCATCATCTGTTTTCTGATTGGCTGTCGCAGCTCAGGAGATCTGCCTCGCCATCATTATTTCCTAATCTATGCACAGACTCTCTGAAATGACCTTGTCCTGCCATGGTGTCCTACTGGTATTTCCATGAAACTTCTCTTAATATAACGAGGTGCATGTATGTGTTGCTAGGCAGATAAGTCTAATCCAGTCTACTGGGCAGGGCGAGGTCACTAATCCATATGCTCATTTCTCACAGACACAGTGTATGCATGACTCCAATTGTTCCACATGAGCAGTTAGTCATAGTAACATTAGATATTATTTATTAGATATTTTTAAATGAAATTAAATATTTTATTTATTTTATAATTAAAATATTTTTAAAATACATAGTAATCTTATTTTAAAAAAAGATGGCACTACAAACAATACAAACAACATAAGCAAAAGGTCCCTTTAATGCTTCCACAAAACAAATAAGACCAAGCTACAAACACTACAGAATACCGCACTGCGGGTATGCACAGGTAATCTCCATATGGCACCGATAAACCATCTATATCATGAAACCAAAGTAGTTCAAATTGAAAATCACATTAATATGTTGGGTACCCAATTATTCCTTGAACTCTCTCTCACAGACCACCCACAACATTACCTCACATACACTGAAACAAGACAGAGATGAGTTATTCCATGCCTCCACTTCAACAAACAGCTCAAACAGATAACCAAGTATGAAATATCAGAAAACTCCTCATTGAGCACACATGCCAACTTGTCAGACTCTCAAACAATTACACCAACACCATCAACATCTCTCTCATTCAAAGACAGCCTCACAGCATGCGTCACTCAAACCATCAAATAACAAATCCCCTCAAACTCCTCAAAACATCCCCACTCACACTGGCTAATGAAATGTCTCTCACATACAGAACCCGCATCATTCTCATCCAACTCCAATCCAGATATTGCTGCCTTCTCAATGTTTACAAAAACAGGATCAACCCCTCTACCCCTGCATCTGCAGATTCTGACAAATTTCCACCACAAGAGTCACCCACTTACATTGTCCAAACCTTCATACTCTCTGTCAGCAACTCTCCATCAACACAGCAACTCTATGGACTTACCCAGCAAATGTTCAAGTTCAAGTTCAAGTGTGTTTATTGTCATTCCAATGTATACATGTGGTACAGTGTACAGTGAAACGAGACAA